>JAYJMB010087588.1:0-20691 GCA_036873735.1 Pouteria campechiana
TTCACGCTTCCGCATATAGAACAATGCTTCGGCCTTCTCTTTACTTTTTTATGCTCCTAGAAGCAACTTTCTTGCTTTACACAAGCTTTCATCAAACTGCATTTTTTGAATTTCAAAAATAAAAATTTTCACTGTTAGGGTAGTGTTTTCTTCCCACATGGAGACAGATCCATGTGGAGAGATATGTGGGGCCCAACTATTCCATGTGCACAATAAGGGTTTGAAAACCCTTTGCGCATTACAAAATTAGAAGCCCCCACGCATGGTCATTACGACAACCCTCACATATTCTCTTTGCATGCGGTTTTGGCGGCTTCTAACTTTTAGGTTTTCTTCTCCAAGAAATATTATAGCAATCTGGAGAAAGATTTTGATCATTGTTGCATCCTTTAAGCCATCAAGCATAGTAACCGATACAATACCTCTGTATGGAGGGCATATTTTCGAAGCGACATTAGCTCATGTGTACAAGGTTTTAATACAACATGATGAATAAAGTTCCAGTTTTCCACTCTATTATCCCACCTTGTTTGAAACTAGAGGTGGTTTTCGTGCGATATCCTAATATAAGGTGGCATTACACTGTTTCCTCATTTTCTAAAAACTTCCTTCTTCTTCCTAAGCTTTTTTATTTTTTCAATCTCAACAATGTTTGTCGACAAATCTATCATTTGCATCTCTACCAGCATCGAGAAAGAGTTTTGCATCCATTCTTTGCCCAAAGGCATGGGCTACGTCTTGCCTTCCTCTTCATCTTTTCGTCATTACTTGCCAAAGGGTTTCATCTCCATTTTTTTTAACTCCCTCCGGGTGGGTTTTCGCCTTTTCCATTCAAACTTCATTGCTAAAAACTCTCTAGTGAGTACAATCTCTCCCCTAGCCAACTTATTCCAAGTAGTTGATGATAGATTTTGCCAATTTGTCACACGGTGCAGGTGCAGAACTTGCACCTTATTTTTATCATTGGTACGTTTGCATAGATTTTTCCCTTAGTAAGAGTCCTAATTTTATTGGTTATTTTTTTACCTTACTCCTCATGCTCTCTTGTAATAGTCTTTTACCAGTCTCTGATGGAGATGATGATTGGAAACATCATTGGATGTGGATTAGTTGAGCCCATGACCAATGGCCATTTCCAAATTGGTGGGCTTTTAATGCAACTTGTCCAGTGGTTATGCTTTCTCCCTTCTAACATTATAGCTTACGTGTTCTTAGGTATAATTTAATGTCAATAAAAAAACTCCAAATAGATTGTCTATCTTTAGAGGACTCTTGTAAGGAAGCAAATTTTTTATACGGATTCCTTAGTTAGGAGGTTTTAACTCCTGACCCTTCCCTTTCTGTTCAATTTCCATAATGGACTTTCACGATAATCAAAGAAGAGCCTCTATTCTTTTCCCACCTAGGTAGGGACCAACCTTTTCAGGTTCCCACTAGGGTAAGATTTCTACCTCTAGGACTTTTGCTAGTACTGCTCACTAGCCTTCTACTTTTACAAAGCTTCCTGGGAAGCCTAAGAGGATTAAGATCGTATCGGGGAAGTGGTCGTTTATGCCGCCCCCCTCCCACAATTCCTTCTTATGTTGTTTCTTTTTTGTGTTATTCCTCTTATTCCACCGGTTCTATAGAAGAGAGGCTTTGTCCTAAAGCTGCTTTAGGGATGATTTTGAGACCAAAGGATTTCCTGGGATCATCCATATTAGAAATGTTATCCTAATGTGGTTGCTTTTCTAGTTTTTATTCTTCCTCTAGTTTTTGTAATGTCGAGTGCAGCGAAATAATCTTCTTTTCCCTATCATGTCGTCTTTCTAGATGATATTTTGGCGATCAGGGAGGATCATGATGTGTCTTTGGGAGGAGTTTTGCATCCTCTTCTTGAAATTTCTACGGTGTCTTTGTTTGGTTATGAAGAGAAGTCTTCTAGCATGGGTAGCCTATATTTTGTCCCTCTGACTTTTGTGAAGGCAAATCCTATGACTATCATTTCTTCTATCTATGATATGTCTTCTTTTATTGGTTTCATCCTAGTTTTTCATACTAAGTTGGCTTTTTCTATGTTTAAGTCAACTCCAGTTTTTTCTTCTTCTAGGTTAGGCCTCTTGGGTTTGGTTCTTGTATCTTCGTCGAGTCCAAGTTGTCCAGAATCTCTTTTGATTGTGTGTTTGGGTTCCAAGGGACCTCTTCCTTTTGTTTCTTCTTCTCCTGCCTCCATGAGCTCCAAGGCAGGGGCTAGGGTAGTTACTTTGGATATCGTGAAGGAGCAATATGCTATAGTTCGGGGGAGCTCTTGCTCATCTTCTTGTCCCTCTACTTCTTTTACAAAAATGTTTTGGATTTCTACATGTAAATTGTTAGTATTGGCAATTTTTTTTAACTTTTTGATTAATTACTTACTTTCTTTGTATTTGTTTCTATGCTTTCAGGGTTGTCGCTTTCTCGCTCTTGGATTTATAATATTTTAAAGCAGCCCTTGTCTCCTACCATTGTCGTAACTAATCTTCCCTAGCGCTGATAGTGGACTGATCCTTCTAGTTTTAGCGAAG
Organism: Pouteria campechiana; assembly: GCA_036873735.1. Lineage (NCBI taxonomy): Eukaryota > Viridiplantae > Streptophyta > Magnoliopsida > Ericales > Sapotaceae > Pouteria > Pouteria campechiana. Next base: position 2,544 of record JAYJMB010087588.1, read on the forward strand.
GAGTTGCAACTCCATCTTTGCCTACTTCTGAATCGTCATCACTTGTTGCTGCCTTGTTAGTGTGACCATTTCCATGCCCTCCTTGCTAAACGCCCTAACTTGGCATCGATATACATTAACAAGTTGTCATGTCCAAAGAATCAATTACAAGCACTGGGGAGGAGCATAGAGGAGGTTTGGGCCAAGTCCATAGTCAATTTGCTATGGGTTGCTATTGATAGGTGAGATTACTTAGACTGGTTGAAGTTCTTAGTTTGCAATCTTATTACAACTCAAGGAAACTATTCTTAGGTCTCATCACAATTGCAAGAGGTGGAGGCTGAGTTGTCAAGGGAGTAGAGTGCTCCTCTTTGGTGTTGGACTTAGAGTAGTCCCAAGATTGGGCTATAGTCTCAAGGCCACACTTGAAGAGCAGTGGAAGTGTTTTCCAGAGCTAGAAGAGACAACTTTCATTTTGAAGGCATGGGGGGAAGCAATAGTTTGTAGCCGAGATGCTGCCAATGTTGGTGCAATAAGTACAAAAATGAGGAACTAAAATAAAAAATGGAACACATAAAGATTTGTCATTTATTGAATGAATCAAACCATTTTTATTTTTTTATTGATGTCCTTAATTAATTACACTTGTTGTATACATCAAAAAATTACATTATCACATCCTAGACTACAAGTGGTCCTAATTACATCCCCATAATGGGAGAAATCCTTGATTAAAAGGAACAGTATAATGCATTTAGAGACCTAAAAATAAAATACTCTCTCTCTCTCAAAATAAATATGTGTTATCTTTAGAGTTGCTTAGCATATTACGATGGCTTGATATTTAGGAGATCGCCTCAAGCCAATGAGCAGATAGGATGACACAACTCTAGGTTGTGTTGCTAAACACTGGGTTAACCTAAAGAATAAGTATTTTGATCCAATTAGTTTGTCCTAGATGAAATTAAGATCGGGTGATTTCTACTATTTAAATTGTAAGAGAAATCATAGAGATGGTAGGAGGTTTATGATCTAATTAGTATATCCTAAAAGGAATTAAGACTGAGTGATTTTTATTATGTTTAGATCTAAAGAAGACCAAGGAGAACAGGTGCTTAGCTCTCTCACATTGCCCATGAAAATTTTAGGAAGAGTGGTTCAAGTTGACTAGGTTTAGCTTGGCTCTTTCTATTGCCTATAAGAAGCTTAGGAAGAGTAGAACTAGGATGACTGGGTTTAGTTTGGCTCTCTCAATTGCCCATGAAAAGCTTAGGAAGAGTGGGACCATGATGATTAGATTTACAATTGCTCATGAGAAGTTTAGGAAGAATGAGACCAGGATGACTGAATTTAGCTTAGCTCTCTCAATTGCCCATAAGAAGCTTAGGAAGAGTGGGACCAAGATGACTGTATTTAACTCTACTCTCTCAATTGCCCATGGGAAGCTTAATAAGAGTGGGACTAGGATGACTGAATTTAGCTCTATTCTCTCAATTGCCCATGGGAAACTTAATAAGAGTGGGACTAGGATGACTGAATTTAGCTCTGCTCTCTCAATTGCCCATGTTGCATACTTTGCTTGCTCACCCATTCTGCAACACATGGGATTGGTTTCGTGCTGCATTTCATTAATCTCTACCAGCAATTGATGCCCACACTGCTTCAACAGCATTGAACCTTGCATCCATGTCATTTTTGTTTGCTCAAGCCTATTTAGGCCACACACTCTATCTACGCAGGCAACATTTTCATACATATTGATTTGGTTATCTCTTTAGCAATGATTCTCTTTTATTAATTAACTAAACTTGAAGCAGTAATTGCAGACAATAAATATAGTGGAAAATTCTATTAACGAGAGAAGATCTCAGTTGTAGCTTTTAGTAGCCCAACAATTGGATTAAGAATTGTTGAATCTGCTTGGGAGTTTACCATAACCATTCATAAAGCTGATGAAGCCGGTTGAGATATCATAGCTGCTGTCGGGATGTTGTGAAAGCATAACGCGATGATATGATGGAGGCCACTACAGCTAAGACGATAGTGTTGGCGAGCTTTGAAGTGAAAGCGGCAATCTAGGAACAAAATCTTCATAAAGAGATTGCCCAATTAAAGGTAGGACATGTTTTTGCACTAAGGTAGGCTTGTATTGGTTGATTGGAGTAGTTGGTAGCAGAACTAGAATACCAAAAGATAGTATTGAGCCGAGAAACTATCTTATTCTTAGATAGCTTTTTCTCCTATAGAAGGAAAATAACTCCAAAGTGTTAGGTCTCATAGGCCAAGCATAACCCAAGAGGTGAGGGGTAAATTGGGTTAATAAAATTTTTTATTTAAACCCCTTGTAAGGACTAAGACCTTCTTTATAGTTCAACGAAATAAATAATAAAAGAACTCAAGTAAATAGCCAATAGATAGAGATTTTTATAGTGGTTCAAGTTAGCTACTATACTCCACTCTTCCAAGAATTTTTCTTAGTGACTTAGGTTTTATTATCTCATATAATGGATTATAAATAGTGCACCTAGTACTCTTATTGATTCTAGTGCAAGGGGGCATATAAATACTTAGTGTTTATGCACTGTTTTAGATTCCAACTCTAGGGGACATAAGTACAGATTAGCAAACTAGTTGTGAGACACACTTCAACAACTTAAACTGCTCTTCTTAGCTTGGTTTTTAACACTAACTCGAGGCAATAACAGAAATAAAAACAATAATGATTTTGCACTTATATAAAATGTTTCTCTGAAAGCCTAGGGAAACACTTCAATAGCTTTGAATGTAGTAAGATTTTCTTCCCAAAAAGTAGCTAAAAGTCTTTAAAGAGGTAGCTGAAGGTTTTTGGTTTGAAGGCTTTGAGTTGCTTTGAAAAATGAAGTTGGGAGCTTAATAAATGCTTTCAATAGTTGTTTAGAATGTCCCAGCTTTACTCCATTTGTACTCAGATTTAAATTCTAGCCATTGGAAGTAGTTGAACTTCATTTAATGTGGGAGAATGTTTGAATTTCTAACTGTTGAGTTTTGCATTCTCTGAAGTAGGTGACTATGTGAAGGAAGTTCGCAGCTCGGCCATGAAGAGAATGAGTAGATGGAGTTTCAGAGCTTGGATGGCCTTTTAGATCTTTTGAAATTATAATTATGGACCTGTGACTTAACATTTTCCCAAGCATGTAGTACGTGTGCTTTAGTTTAGTGCTCCGTTGTGACTTTTTAACGTTCCACTTCTTCATACCTTCTGAAGGTATGTTTTGGAGCATCTGAAGGCCGAGACTTTAAGTGTGGCTTCAAGTTGTCGTTGCTTAAGAAGGTCTGAAATAAGTTTCAAAACTTCTAAAGGTTGGAGCTTTACATGTTTGAGCTCCTTCAACATTGACGTCGTGTAACTGTGCTTCGAAACATCTGAAGGTAAACTTCAAAGCATCTTAAGTTCCTTGATTTTGCAAATGGCTGCCTTTACTCATCTTAAGCCCATCCGAAGCTTCCCTTTAGATCCTCTAAAACTTGACATGATTTGAGCTATGTTCCAACAGTGTTTTTTAGATCATCTGAAACTAGTTTTGGATGTTTTGAAACTTATTTCAATGTTGATTCTTTAGATGTATATGTTTTCTCTTGTGTTCAACATCTGAAGCACCTATGAACCTTTCTATTCTTTCTGAAGCTAATCTAAAGTAGATCTGAAGCACTTCTTAAGTTTGTGAACTATGTCCAGATTAATCCTTTTAAAGCCTAAAGCATTGTAGGACCTCTGAAGGTCGTTTGAAAATGTTTTGAAGAGGATTCTATCATCTAAAGCAAATTGTCTCTCTCACTTGGCGCCTTAACATATTCTGAAGTGTTTAGTTCTAACTTTCAGACCCTTTTATGCGTGTTCTGAACCTCTTAGACTTGATATTCTAATCTACTAGTAGTTCATTGGGTTTTAAACTTCACCTCTGAGATTCTCAGTCTTGAAGTTCACTTCTGAAGATTGCGTTTATTGTCTAAAGCACCTTTTGAAATATTGAATGCTTCTTTTGGAACTTGGAAAACTCGCCAACATCTAAAATCTCCAATTCTTCCAAGGATTGAACTTTCTGAATTTTCATTTGCAACTTCTAAAGCTACAAAAGCTCCACCTAAAGCTTTGGCATTTTATGTTCTGAAGCTTTCTACGTCTTCTGAAATCTGAATTTTTCTTCTTTTGAGTCACTTTCTAAAATGCATCAGCTTCTTCTTCTAGAATTTTCACATCTTCTATTATGATGCTATTTTTTTAACATGAAATCTTGATAGACTTTCATTAGCTTAATCAATCAAGTTTTGTTGTCATCAAAACTAAGTGGATAGAGCAAACAAAAAGTTCTCCAATGTTAATATTAGTGATATTGTTCCTAGGCAATTTGACGAGGATATGTAATTTCATTACAATAATGCAAAAGATATTTCATAAGAAATGAAAATTCTTCGTAGACTTTTGAATATGGCATAATTGTTTGAATGTCATGAGAAAATTATAAATGACATGAGAATCCCTTTATCTTCTCATTTAGGTTTAGGTCTCCAAATTTTTTTCCTATTACAAGTTTAGGTTTTGGAAATCTCTTCCTCTGTCTTCTTATTTAAGTTCTCAAAATCTCTTTCTATTGAAGGTTTAGGTTCCGATCTTCTTATTTGGGTTCCTAGAATCCTTTTCTATTGCTAGTTTAAGTTCTAGCCTTCTTGTTTAAGTTCCCAAAATTCTTTCCTATTGTAGATTTGAGTTTTGGTCTTCATGTCTTTGGAATCCTTTCCTATTATAGGTTCAAGTTTTGATCTTTCTGTCCTTAGAATCCCTTCTTATTGAAAGTTCGAGTTGTTATCTTCTTATCCTTAGAATCCTTTCCTATTGTAGGTTCAAGTTTTGATCTTTTTATTTAAGTTTAGATCTTCCAAAATTTCTTCCTATTGCAGGTTTAGGTTCTGAGGATTCCTTCTTTTTTCTTCTTTTAGGTTGGTCTCTTGGGGCCACTTCCTATTTTGTCTTCTTCTGCTCTTACTTCCACAAGCTTAGAGGTGGTGGCTAAACTAGGGAGGGAGTGGGAGCATTCCTCCTCAATAGTGTGACCTAGTTACAAGTGAATTTGGCAAATATGTATAATTTTTATTTTGTTATAATGTAAAAGATGTTTGATATTTTCAAAAGAAATTTAAAATGTAATATGAATATTCAAGTGACATAAAAATTATAATCATAGATATATCTAATTTATTGATAATACATTCAGAGATGCTCAATATTTCAAGTCCTTGAAATATTTCTTCTATTAACTCGTTATAGTTGATAAGTCCCATTGTTTAGGACCTTGTTGTTAAACTTGTTGAAAATAGGTAGCTAAATCCAATCTAAATGGCCAAAGATGGTTAGAAATATATTATAATAATTCTTATATGAATATTCAAGTGATATAAAAATTTCAATCATAAATTGATTTGCTTAGCTGAAGCTCTCTTTCTGATGAGGGCAATTCCACTTGATGTTAATCCACCAATGATTATATTGATGATTCCAACTATTGGGTGCTTGACTTCTATCATGATATCTCTCTTGCTCCCTCAAAAGCTCCTCTTTTTTGGGGGGAGTATCTTCATGCATATTAATTTATCATCTACTATATTATGAGGTTATTCATTTAGAACAATTATTCTAGAATCATGTTTGTTCTAGAAGTTAATGTAATCTTTCAAGAGTTGCCTTAATCAACAATGGATATAGATTATCTACTGATAAAGGATTGGTTGGAGGAAGATTCAAGTTGCTGGGATGTCTGTTTGACATAACTTAATTGATGAACTTTCCCACAGATGGCGCCAATGTTTGGGCTCTCAACCAAATTGTTCTCCAAAGGTCTTATGCAATGATCTTGTAAGATAAAGAAAACATTTGAGGGTACTGGGGGTGATCCCAATGTGAACACTCCAATACTTAAGTTAGTAATAGGACCTTGAGAGGGATATATAGATAATTGAGAGAGATTATATTCATAAGATATGCATACCTATGTTTTTATAGTTGAGCTCGAGTTAATGTGCAAAAGGTACACTATCATACATTAGGGCAGCGAGGTTTCTTAACTAAAGGGGTATTCCTAAGAATTATACATCTTTTAGCTCTATTAAGAGTCCCTCTTAGAGTAGCTCCAATTTCAAGTGGGCTATGTGAAATCGTGCAAAGTCGTGTCGTGGTTGGAATAAGTCTCTTATTATAATTAAGAGTCTGACGTGCCCAATCTGCTAGTTGCAAAGCTTATTTTGTGTTATAATTCTCTAATATTATTATAATCCAACTAACCATCTATTAATTAAAGTCGTCGAGTTGCATTATGGTTGGAGTTAAGTAAACCTCACTTCATTTGTTAATCATGCTTGAAAGACAACCACCTTCTTTTTTACAAAAATGCAAACTTAGGAAATTTGCCTTGTTTTTTTTGCATATTCTATCTTAAGTATTATGGTTTTGCACTTCTTCACTTGTAACTTTCAATTTTACATATTTAGTGCACCATATAGATTATGTTGGACTTGAGAAGTTCTCTTGTTTGCAGGGTATGCTCATGTTCTTCTCGTCTTTTTGTTTTTGGCCTTATTTTTATTTTTGTTGTCACAAAAAAGAAAGAGAAAAAGAAGAATAGGAGATTTCTATTTGGGGTGTCCATGGGAGGAATTGTTGCTCTCTTGCTCTTTTGTTATACTATAAAAGCCAAGCTATTGGAGTGGTGCTATTTTGGTTGCCCCCATTTGCAATGTCCTATTCTAGTTTGCTCTGTTAATGTTTTCTATTTCTACTCTAGTACTATGTGTGCTGCATACACCGCTGAACCATTTGCTAGCAAATCATGTTTTTTCATGGCCAAAGATGGTGTGCTATGAAGTATCCACTAATCTTGCAATATTTAATGCCGAGGGTGATTTGATTACCTACCTTCAAGTCCTCTTATGAAAACCCTTTGTGACAACCATGGCTTGAAATCGACTCCCTTTTAACATTTATCTTAGGGGCATTTTTGACATTTAGGGCCTCAACAATATAGGAAATGATTTGAGCTTAGTTATACTTGTTAGGAAAAAGAAAAAAAATGAAAAAAATATCAAGATAATGTCTATCATAAGATAAATAAGTTAAAATAAATAAAAATAATGATTAAAAATATAACTAATAATAAAAAAGTAAGATTGTTATGTGGTGTGTGTGTGTATGTTACATCATTCACTAGAAAATAAAATTTCCCTAAGTAAATAAGCTTTTCATTTCCTTTTCCCCCGCTAAATATGCCTAAAAGGAAATAAAGTTAAATAAATAGGTAGATAATAATTGAAAATAAAATAATTAATGATAAAAAGTATAATTGTTACAAAAACATATATGTTAAATTAATCCTTGGAAAATAGAATTTCTTACCACATCCATTCCAAACTAAGTAGCTGATAAGGATCTTAAAAAATTTGCCGGCATTATTAATTTCAAATGCAGAAGTTTTGATAACTATAGCTCAAATGAAAAACTATAATTTGAGAAAGCCGATGCAATGTTTCATTAGCCTGTACAAAAAGATAGATATTTCAGTATAATAATTCAGTAATAAATGTTGAGTTACCTAAAAAGAAGAAAGCATCTTAACACTTCTGTGTCAAAGCAGACATGAAAATGCTAAATCTAGCATGTCACTTCACTAATACCCATGAAAATGGACAAAGCAGCCAGATAAACCAAGTAACGGCTGTACGAAAAGGCGCTTGGGCCTTATTTTATAAAAGGATCATTCCAAAACAATATGGAAAACGCTTCTGTAGCGTCCACACTTCTATGATGATACTATTACCACAGAAGCACTCCCCTATGTATACACACACAGAAGGTAAGATATTTGAGTCCAGTCAACCCAAGAAACCACTACGTTCATTTGTAGCAACAATCTTAGTCTAATACATTAAAAAGCCTAAAAGACGGGCTGTTTTCAGGTCTATATATGCACATGAAATAGATTGATGGGCTAGGGCTAACCTTGATATGAATAAGCCATAATCCAAAGACTTGTAATTTCAATAAGCTCCAGATTGGTAATGAACATAACTTGGCAATGGTTTTTTCGTCCGTTCGTTTTGAGTTCAGGTCGTCTCATCATGTAGCAAATCTCGAATGCAGCATGGTAGGCTGCAGCTAAGTTGTTTTTTCTCCTGCAACAGCCCAAAGTAAAAAGCTTACATATTTGGACCCATATGGTGTTTTCTGTGGTCTTTCGGCCCATCTTTTGCCTTCAAAGTGAAGTGTTTACTTTAAAGCCCACTTTTGTATTTTTAAAAAAATTATTATTAATTTATCTTTCCAAAATAGATATATTTAATAATTCAAAAATATATTTATTTCTGCATTAGGGTGTGTAGTGATTACACACACCCTCTATTGTAAGCTTCAACCAAACAAGTTATTAGCAAATACAAACTTCAACCCAACAAGCTATGAGCAAATACACCCTGTATTTTAATTATGGGTTGCAATTAAGTAAAGTTGATTTCATGGAAATCTTAGTAAGGCCAACTCATTTTAACCCACTATAATAGTTTTAGTAAGATCCAAATCATCTATTATATTTAACATTTGACTAATATTATAAAAATCGTCTCAATATTTGCATGGGTCACAAAATTAACATTATTCAAAAGTAAAATTAGATTCATTAAAAATTTTTTGCCTAAGGTTATAGCCTACAGAGACCCTTAACTAAATTAATTTTAATATTATAAATTAGATTAATGTCATGTATAAATTATGTGGGCCCCAAGTAGCTTGACCAATTACATAACGTACCGTGCAGTCCACTCCATGTTTTATTTTATTTCGTTTATTATTTAAAAAAAAGTATTTTCTCACGTTCAACAATGGTGTGTTGTACAATGTGGAGTGACAGATGGTGGTAGAAGATAAAAAAATATTTGAAGACAATTGAGAAAGATAAAAGGGGAATCATCAAATACCCCCTGACCTAAGGATGAACCTCAAATACCTCTGGCTCTAATGGTTGTCTTTACAGATGCCCTAAATATTCTCTAGGATTTAATTTGTTCAAAACCTCAAATACCTGCCCAATTCAAAATTTTTCTAAACAGCAATAACAACGTAGCATTTATTTATCAAAAATTAGTATTTATGATTTCTATAAAATTTATATATAGAATCTAATTTATTAAGTTGATTTCAACATAGATATTGAGGATTTAATGAACAGTTTAAAATACTGGTCAAATCAAATTAATGAATTAGATTTTGTTTGTGACCTTCATAGGAGGTAATATCAACCAGACAGTTAATAAAAATAAAATAGATAGAATTTTTAGATAAAAAGATAAATAAGATAATTAAAAATATTGATAATAATGAAAAATAAAATTATTAAATGGGTAAATATTATATTATCGAAAATAATTTTTACCCCCAATTGCTTCTTGGTTTAAATGAACATGTAAAGATATCAATTATATCATGGAGTGAACAATGGAAAAATATGCATAGCCCATGATTAGCAAGATAGCTATAAAAAGTGGTAGGTTGGCAAGGAGCAGGGAAGATTGGTAAATTTGGCATTACGAAAGGATATATTTATTGTCACTATAAACCATTTTGATGAAATATAAATGATTTACTATTGTCCATATTCTAATTTCTAAGTTTTCTTTTTTTTTTTTGAATCCGTTATTATGAAATAATCATGTTCAAAGCATTTTCATTGCCTTTGATTTTAAATTGAGTTGTTGGGCGTTTCACTTGCGTTATAAGTGTAATACCTGGTGGTGTTAAATTATATATAATTATTGAAAAGTTGTTATTTTTTATTTTATATAGTGAGTAAATTAAAATTTTAATTTGGAATAGGAGAAATTATGAAATTCAAGATAAAATGGTACATGCTGAGTTTAATATGCACATGTGAAAATAATGTTATGATTAAATTGCAGTTGATAAACCCAAATGTTGGGTATTTGATGATCAATTAATGAGAAAAATTATAATTTTAATGCATGAGCAAATGAATGAGAAGTTTAGAAAAGTTTTTGACATGATGTATAATTTAAGATGAAATTAATGTGTATATGTTTTAATAATTACATAATATCATTTTAATTATGTAAAGAAATTATTAAATTTTGTGAGTATAATTTATATAGTAAAATCATATGAAAATTAGTGGAAAAGAATGAAATTAAATAAAGAAAAGATTGAGAAAAACTTAAAACTATATAAGTGTATTTTAAGAAAAAGTTGAATTTGGAAAATGGGTCATTCTTGTTTAATTTTTTTAACATAGATAATGGATGAATTAGAATAAGTGTTTAACATAAAAGTTATAGATCTTGAAATCATCTTTCTAACGAATCAAGAATCACATAATTTTGATATCGAACGAAGAAATTATGATCAAAATAGTGAGACTATTCTAAACTGCTAAAAAGTAACGGTGTGAATTATTAGGCTACATTAATTAATTTTTTTAGAATATTTTTGGGATTATTTAGAAAACATTGTCAACATGAAAGTTGTAGGTCTTGAAGTTACCTTTCTAATACCTTAAAAATCATTTCATTTTTATATCATATGAAACAGATATGCTGAAATTACTGAGGCTATATTTGGTGAAAATTAAGGATGAAAAATAATGAGATTAAATTGATAAAATTAAAAATTATGTATTATTTATGTAAATAATTTTGAAAATTTATATAAAATACCTACTAAGATAAATATAGGTGCATGATGTGGAATTCGCAAATGATATATTGATTTTTATGTAATATTTGGAATTTAATTATCGAGCGGGCCAGAATTCATGGTAAATAAAATTATTATATAATTAAATTAATTAGGATAATTTTATTCTTGATAAAATCTAATTTGGAGCAGCAATATTTTATTTCAGTATGATATGATATTAATTTGATAAACTATGAGTTAATGGCATGGATTTAGGGTGTAATTTTGGGAGACTTTGAGGTGCATGTGCATGGGAATGATGATGCACCAATGGAGCACAAAATGCACACCCTAAAAACTTACTCCATCACCCTCTTCATGCCATTCTCTTCCCCTCTCAAACCAATGAAATCGCAACAGCCCTAGCACCCACCCTTACGTCCCTTTTCTCCATCGATTTTTGCTTGGAAACCTTGGGATTTCACTTTAAATCAATCTCACGCAATTAGGGATTCAAACCCCCATATGTTTAGACATGCATAGAGGAGAAGATATGTAAAGATCCCCCATTTAATAACTTAAAGAAAGGATCCTAAATCTGAAATTGTTTACCAATTATAAGCCATGTTAAGATTGATGCATGAAGGCTGCTTTGATATTTATTTGGCTTGCCCTATTGTGAATGGAACAAAATGAGGTTTAAGGGTGTTAATGAATCTTAAGGAGGGCATTTTAGTAAAGAAACATCGAAATGGTGATTCAAGTAAAAATTTCTAGAGTTGAGCTAATGAAATCTTACTCGCAGATAAATGGAAATATTCACTAGAATGAGTGGTTAGAATGCATAGTGGAATAATGGGATAAGAAAGATCTTAATAAGGTGATTAAGTGGGGTTTTTTTTTCCTCTATTTTATGGATTGAGTAGAATTTTCCCAGCAGAAACATATGTAAATTGAATAGTGGTGTATGTGACATGTGTAGGATTATTCAACCAGTGATAGAAGCTAAGTTATGAACTTAAAGGACGGTGAAATGAATATTTTTTAAGGTAAGTAGGATACCTTTCTTGTTTGTTGAATGCATGAATGGAGATATAAAATATTCCGTTGTTTGAAAATTCAGGCATGTATGTTTTATTTTGAGAATTGTTGAAATCCCTAGATTTATGATGTTTTGTAATTATTGAATGTGAGGGATATATGTTATCCCTTATTTAAGGCATAAAGATATTATTTTTGTGTATGGATGCTTAAATGTGAGGGATAAAGAGTATCCTTAGATTAAAATAGTGGATGATTATGATCTAAGGTAATTGTATTGTGTAGCAGGGATAATAAATATCCTAGTCTAGAATTCTTTTGAATGTGTAAATGTATTTTGGGGATAGAGAATATTCCAAGTTGTTATATTAAATGATACATATCATATCATGTTATATAAATGTGTGTATTACTGGAATAATGAACATTCTATGATAAAGTATAATTATGTATGGTGTGCCTGAATGACACAATTTTGTATTTTATGCTTGTTGAATGTAGTGTTGATATGTGGTGCTTGCATGACACGATATTTAATTTTTGTTATTATATGCCTGAAAGGCATAGAGTAGGCATGAAGAGAATGAGAATTTGAACCTCATGATATGTTTATTTTATGTTGTTCATCTTAGGACGAGATGATAATATATTGTATTTATAATGATAAATGAACATAGAAATATAATGTTGTTTATGCATGTTTTTTATTAGAACATGTTATGTTGATTAATTATCTTTTTGTTATTTATGCCTACTTACTAAGTTGCCCGGACTCACCCCTTCTTAATATTTTTTTAGCTGATAGGATAGGTAAAGAATCCCAACTACGGATTGAGACTGTTAATCTAGATTTGAAGATATTTTAATTATGAAATGGTAAATTGGGATTGGAATCCCTTCATATTACATCTTTATAAATTAAAAGTGTAATTAAATTTCTCTAATAAGATTAAAATGATGTATATTGTATAGCATGGGCATGTTATAGTGATATATCTATAATTGTAGTTATGTGATTGTCATCATGACTTGGTTCCAATCTTGGGTGAAGCTGTGAGTATGGGTTTGGTGTTTAGTATTTAAATGTAATTGATGTTTTATATTGCAGAATTATTAATTGTATGTGATATTATACATGTATATCAGGTGCAAATGCCTTATATTTTAGGGGAGACTCTACCACATTTTTGGTAAGATTCTTCTCTGGAATATAAGATGGTAGCATTCCGTATTGGCCTCGGGGTGGCATGTTTAAAACGCATAGGATGGGGGGAGCGGGGCGTTACAATAAACGTCCTCATACACTGCCATTGATTGTCCAAACTCTCTATTCGTGGCCCACCTACGCAATCACATTGTGGGCCTCATTTCAATTAGAAATTTTTAGATGAGCCTTTCATTGAGCAAAAGTAGTATTTCAAACAATTAATCTAGTAGAGTTTAATTAAAGTGGTATCATTAAAAAAAGATGCAATGATAAATTGGATGTATTTGGATGGGATGCATGGGACTCAGAATGGATTAGGGACTGAGAAAGGCATATTTGAAATGTTAGTCATGTACTTTATGCCATTGGTAGAATAGGTATTTTAGAGAAAAATGAAGAAAAAAATGATTAAAGATACAAATGATAATAATAAGACACACACACACATAATATATGTATATATATTGTGTGTGTTCTATATGGGGCTCTTTACACATATAGAACACATAAAGAGCCACACACACACACACACACACACACACACACACACACACATGGGGCTTACGATAAAGAGCCCTATATAGAAGTTGTTTGGTGTTGGGGTATTTGAAGCCGCACGATTGTGGAAGTTGCATCCCAGCCCTCTATGAATTTTGTGAGTTTGGAAACAGGGTAAAGAGCAGAATCATGGAGACTCACAAGCCTTTGCAACTCAACAATCATACGCCCTTAAGTTTCATGCCCATACCCTAGCCCATCCAAAAGACACGAAAAAAAATCACCAAAGCATCCTCCCGAATCTCTCTCTCACAACTAATCTCCTCCCTCCCCAAGTATAGACCCAAACCTCCCTCCCTCTCTCTCGTCCGACTCTCCTCCCCCAAAATAACAAATCCCGCCTCTTCAATGTCTCCTTAGCAATAGCAATTCCCGCCCCTTCTACATCTCCTCAGCAACATCAGTTCCTACCTCTCCCAAGTCTCTACTCCTCTCTCTCTCTCTCTCTCTCTCTCTCTCTCTCTCCCTCTCTCTCCCTCTCCCATGACATTAGACGCTGCTCCTTGGCTTCACAGACGTTGCTACTTTGCTTCATCAGACGTTGCTCCTTAACATTAGACATTAGCTTCATCAGACGAGATTCCTCACTGAAGCATCAAGGGTAGTTTCTAATATCTTTGCTTTACAAAATGCCAAATGCAAGATTAATTATTAGCTTCGTAGTTCATATTCTATAGTGTTTAAACTAATAAATAATAAAACATGTTGTTGTTTGATAATTGGAATTCCTAAATGTGCATTGGATTATTGTCTTGTGGGTAAAAATATCAACTCTTTCTAATCATACAGTTATATATATATATTTAAGAGTTTGCATATATAGTTATGTATATTGGATTATTGATATGCATTATTTTTTTCATGATATAGGTGGTATATGCTAGAATGGAAATTGGTATGCAAACTAGAATAAATGTTGTTCAAGATGGTAGATCACCATGTGTAGATGGAGTTATGTAGAATGTTGAAATGAATGATTCACGGATAATGGAAAGAGAATAGAATATTGATTTTAATATTTATCATTTTACCCCTAAAGTTGCATCTGAATTGACTCCACACATTGATCAAGAGTTTTCTACCAAGGAAGATGTATATAATTTCTACAATGGCTATGCAAAATTATATGGTTTTAGTATTAGGAAAGGTTCCACATGAAAATTAGCAAATGGTGTCTTATATTTTGTAAACTTCATTGCTTAAAAGTTGGCTTGAGAAAAAATATAGTTGATGCTAAAAGAAGGAAGTATAAGAAAATAAGTCTAACTAGATGTAACTGTCATACTTTGATTGTAGTTAATAAAGCGGTTGGGTCAGAAAAATGGATTGCAGTAAAATTTGTGGAGGGCCATACTCATACATGTGAGACACTTGCCAAGTCTCATTGCCTATGTTTACATAGATATGTTCCAATGTCTCACATAGACATCACTGAAGGCTTACATAAAGTGGGCATTGGTTTAGCAAGGACTTTGGACTATAAGGCTCTTGAGATAGATGGGCTTAAATCATTAAGTTTTTGTCAAGTTGATTTAAGAAATGCACTTAGAAAAAGGATTCAAGAAAGATATAGTGGTAGTGAATGGATTTGATAGTACATTTTCAAAAAAATAACTGCAATTGATTCTAATTTTTACTTTAACATGAAACATGATGATAATAATCACTTAACATCTGTTTCTAGGTTGATGGGGATTCAAAGATTGATTATGCTACATTTAATGATGTGGTGTGTTTTGACACAACATACAAAACAAATGAGCATGAGATGCCTTTTGGCCCATTTATTGGAGTGAACCACCATAAACGATCAGTATTGCTTGGGGCGAGCCTCTTTTTTAGTGAAATAAAGAAGGATTTTAAAATGTTTATTTAATACATGGCTTACGGCCATAGGTGGTGTACCTCCAAAAGCCATTATAACTGATGAAGTTGCCGCAATTTTAGCAACAGTGAAAGAGGTATTTCTAGAAACCTATAATGTCATATGCATTTAACACACCACACAAAACAAATGAGCATGAGATGCCTTCTGGCCCATTTATTGGAGTGAACCACCATAAACAGTTGGTATTGCTTGGGGCGAGCCTCGTTTTTGGTGAAATAAAGAAGGATTTTAAAATGTTTATTTAATACATGGCTTATGGCCATAGCTCCAAAAGTCATTATAACTAATGAAGTTGCCGCAATTTTAGCAGCAGTGAAAGAGGTATTTCTAAAAACACATAATGTCATATGCATTTAGTATCTAAATAAAAAGTTTCATGAGAAATTGACTACAATTATCCATCAATATCCATCTTATCCATCTTTTAAGTCATAGTTCTCAAACTACATCTAAAATATTGATGGTATAGAAGATTTTAAATCTGCTTGGAGTAATGTTATGTTGAAATTTAAACTAGAACAAAATGAATTATTACTAAACTTTTATACATTTCGCAAAATATGGGTTCCTGCATATGTGAGGCATATTTGTTTTGCTGGGATGACTACCATAGGGTGATCTGAGAGCATGAATTTGTTAGTTGACAAATTTGTAAATCGTAAAACAAAACTACTTGAATTTGGAAAAGTATATGATTAGGCTATTGACATGATGAACTTTAGGCCGATTGTGCTACCACATATGGCACACTAGCATTGGCAACCTCACATATGATAGAGTTAGACAAAAGTAAAATTTATTATAAGGAGATCTTTAATGAATTTCAGGAATAAGTAATTGCAACTCAATATTATGTTGCAGTATTTAAAGAGACAGATGAGCTTATAGATAAATATGAGGTGTTTAAGTATGAGAATAGAGAAGAAGATAAAATAAGGAGGATTATGTAGGACAACGAGAAAAATATGGCTTTTTGCACATGGCTAAGCTTTAAATTTTATGGCTTTGTTTGTTAGCATATTCTTGTTATGTTTCATTTATGTGGTATTGTACAAATGCTTGATTCACATATTTTAAAGCAATAGACAAAAAGACCCAAATATAAGATTACGATGTGTGGTACATATGTTATTTCAAATGCTAAGAATTCTAGTTTAGTGAGATGACATAAACTAATTAAGAAGTGGTCTGAAGTAGCAGCTAAAGCAACTACAAATTATAACTTATTTACTATTTCTAATGAAGGCTTAGAAAATATCTTGACGTCAATGTCAAAAATGGAGCTAGAAGAAAAAGATGTTTCCAATACATCAATTGAAGAGATGGTACAAAATAATGGAGAGAATTTACATTTACATGACACTCATATTATGGATAATGCAGACCACGAGTTAAACATATCATTGCCTATTATTCTAAATGATCCACATGTTGTAAAAATTAAAGGAAGGATTGATGCAAGATATAAATCTACTTTGGAAGTGGTGGCTAAGAAGCATGAGGGTTGTCTTTGTCAAGGTTGTAAAAAGGTTGTAGTTAGGCACAATAAGAGACATTGTCCTATATATAAAGACAATGCAGGAGTGAGCAACATAGAAGGTAGAATATCATTATTGTATACAATCTTTAACAACTTAGAAAGAAATTGTTCCCTTTATTTTTTCTATTGGTATGAGAATGCTTATTTCAGAATTGCACTTTTCAGGCTAATGACATCATCAAGTAATAATATAACTTCGTCAATCACTGCCTATGGAAAGTAATGTCAATGTGAAAATACTCCTTGTTTACTTACATCATATATTGATAGAAACCCAGGGAGGTGATTTTTTGGTTGTCCTCTTTACTTTGTGAGTTAGTCATAAATGTCTTTAATTGGTACATTTGTAAGTATCATATAGTTGAAATAATTCTGCCTTTTGATTTATTTTTTATTGATTAATGTGTTAATAGGAGAGACTGCAAGCTTGTGGATACTTTCAATGGGTTGATCCACCACTTTCTAAGAGATAACATGAATTTAGGAATCATCAATAGGAAATAGTTAAGATGTGGAAGACTAAAGTTTACCATCTTGCAAATTTGAAGGAAGAAAAATGAAAGGATGAAAAAACAATATGAAGAGTTAGAGGAATACAAAAAACATTATATTGAAACTTAAGTATGAGACTGAACGCTAAAGAAGAATGATTATTGTACTTTTGTTTATGATAATTTTTCTTGTTATGCTTCTTTTAAGGTAATAGATATTTATAGTTATGTGTAACAGATATCATCCTTCTTTGGCTGAATTCATGAAATTTTGACTTTTTGTTGGTCATAAAAATCATGCCCCAAGTAGAATCTCATGCCATTTTGCTCATCAATCTTTATCTAAATATCATTTCCCATGAATGAAGTGATGAAGGTAAAACCCAACCAGGCAACAGTTTAATGTTGTTGCATCCAAATTAGATATCATGGCATCTGATGTTATGAAAGCTAAATTATGGTGTCCAACAAGTAGATGTTGCGCTGTACCATTTGCTTCCTGTAGTAAAAAGAACTTTAACACCATGTAGTTCACCTTATACTTTAGGGACCGCTACTTTTGCTGCATATCATGCATGAATAAGATCAATAATTTAGCTATTAGTGATCTTTGTTAAAACATAATTTTCAATATAAATTAATACATAAATGACTTGGACTGGTGTAAGCCCTTGAATTTTGGTATAAGACCGTATCAATAATTCAGGTATAGTAATGAGTGAAGTTTGGTAAGTTTATA
>JAYJMB010087610.1:0-20686 GCA_036873735.1 Pouteria campechiana
ACTTAATACATTATTATTTCATGTTTGATAGGTTAAATGCATAAATAAGGATTTCAAGCAAGGAGATAAAATAGTGTGATGAAGTAACCTAGAAAAGAGAGTTTCAAGACAGAAAAACCACAAGGTGGTAAGGCAGAGGTAGCAAGCTGGCATCAGATGCCGCTGGCTGTATATTCCAAAATAAATAAATACATAAATTTTTACATAGGGTAGCAAGGTGTTGCCACTGGCATCGCCACTTAGCCTCCCTTTATACCCCAACTCATGCACACCCACACCATTCACCTTTCCCTTTTTACACAAACCTCTCCTCTCCCTCTCTCTCTTCTCTCCAAAATACTTCCTAATAAATCTAAACCTCATTCCTTCATTCCAAAACTCAAGAATTCATTCCCAAAGCTTCTTATTTCCATTTCCTCCGTCGATTCATCTCTTCCATTCCACTTTTTATCAGCTTCTTCACCATTTTCTCAAGTTGGGTTTGACAACTTTGTACACATCTCTTGGAATTACATGTAAGTTACTTGGTTCAACTCAATCCTTCTTCTATTGGTTTTCTTGGTGAAATGCTTTGCTTTTGTGGTTATTTGAGAAGATTTGGAGTTAGGTTTTTGTGTATGGAGCTTTGTTAATGTTGTTCACATCAAGTGTTTGGTTAATTTCTTGAGCTAGGTTGTGTGTGGTTTTTGTTAGACACATGTTACAAGATTGTATGTGGTAGGAGTGGGTATGTATTAAGGTTGAATTAGAGAAGCTATATAGGCATTTATTTAGAAATTTCAATGTGCATGCTATATGGTTGATGAAATGCCTTGGTGAAGAAAGTGACTTCTTTCTTATGGTATTAGCACATATTCTTGTTGGTGCTTGTTGTTCTTTCATAGTAAAGTAGATTTGTGCGGTTTGATCTTGAGTAATCTTGGCAGAGTTGATTCATTTTGATTGCCTAACTATTGTGCTACTCCATTCCTTTTACTATTCTCACCATGCCTCCAAGGAAATCTACTTTTGCCAAACCCTCAAGCAAGAGACAGACAAGAGAGCCTAATGCACCACCAGAACTCACATTCTTCAATGAAAGCGTTGAAGGCATTTTCAACAATTCCCTAGTGAATCGAGAAGGTGTTAGGGAAAGAGGCTTGGATACAACTTACAATGACATAGATGACCTTATTCAAGCTCGGCATTGGATATGCCACTGGTTAGAGATTTTTATACCAATGCCTGAGCATAGTTTAGAGAAAACCTTAGGGAGCTTAAAAGAATTGGTGTGTGGTACTATGATTCCTTTTGACAGAGCTACTATTAATCAAGTTTATGAGTTGGATGACATTGAAGAAGATGAATACTCTACTTGGATTGAGCAATGACTGGACTATAATGCTATCATATCTTACCTTGCTCAATCACGCTGCTAGTGGAGGACTCTGCATGATAAGGTAATCATTTTTTGAAGAGGGCTGTTGGAAGCAACAAGCAAGGCATGATACTATTTCATTTTAGCAAAATCATTGCCTTCCAACCATGTGTTTGATGTTACAAGGGTCTGTGTTGTTCTCAACAATGCTATTTAGACAAGGTTGTCTATTGATATGGGCCAAGTGATCGAGCGTTCCATCATCTCTTTCATCATAGGGAGGCTCATAAGTGGACTTGGATACCCTTCACTCATCTGTCAGTTGTGTCTCATGGCTAGAGTTCCTACCACTACTCAAGAGGAACATCAACAACCTCTCTTAGTGATCAATGATGCAAATATAGATACATTTGAGAAGACGGCATGTAGAAATGCAAGGGCAAGTCCTTTATCTTCACCACCTAGCTCTCTGTGGCAAAGACCTACGAAGGGATTCATTTTTTAAAGAACCTTCACTTGCTAATCTCCAAACATACCGCGTGGGTGTTCAAAGTTACACGAAGTAAATGATTAAGGACTAATGGAAGATGTACAAATATATGGTGGACCACAAAAAAGCTCTCATTGCCATGCTCCGGAGTTACAACACATCACCAAGCGATATCTCCATTTGCTTCCTACCTCCACCAACACTTCCTGATATACTAGCAAAAGATTCAAGTTAGGTAGAAAGTAAAAGCTTAGAAGAGTGATCCATCCATTTGAAGGAAGTCCTTGTTTTCCAGTGCATTATTCTAAATTGAGGATAATGTTATGTTTAAGTTTGGAGGTGTTAGCATTTTATTTTTGTTTATGGATGTCTTTGTCTAAGTTTGGGGGTTGTTGCAGTTTGTTTAGTTTATTTGTTGAACGTTTAGTTGGTTTGTCTACTGAGTAGTTTATGCTTTATGTTTAAACTTTTATGTTGAGTGCTTTATTTAAGTATAGATTTGGTTGGAAAGTTGTGTGTTTTGAACATTGATCAAGGTCATCATATAAAACCAATGATATATAGTGACATTTTGCAATAGTTAAGTTGAAAAGAGTAGAAATCATTATATCTGCAATGCTTGACTTGATCCTTAGTCTAATTTTCTATAGATTCCTCTTATACATTAATCATAGTGAATTAGCCATTTCTTTTGAAATCTTTGAATGCTTAGAATGAGTTTAAGAGACTAAGTATTAATCATTCAATTTTTATTCTAGAATGTGTTGTAACTATGTTGAGACAAGCATTAGATGAGATGAAAGAAAAACAAGAGTAAAAACTCATTGTTTATAGGGGGGATCACATCTCTATGATTTAGAAAGAAAATAAGTTTGGAGGTCTGATAGTAATACAGCCCAAGCAATAGGGGGATCACATCTCTATGATTTGGAAAGAAAATAAGTTTGGTGTGTGATAGTAATACAACCCAAGCAATGGGGGAATCACATTCAAAATTAAAATAAAAATAAAAATATAAGGAATGTGATAGTAATAGCCCACACAAATATCAAATGCTCATCTAAAAGTAATCTCTTTAGTTTAATTTGCAAGTTCTAAGGGTTGCATTGAATATTTATTAATCAGTTGCTTGAATGAATGTAAGTTGAAAAAGATGTAGATTGAAATGGCTATAATTTTTGCACATGCACATGGAATCTAAGGTGGAAAGGAAAAGGCTCAGGTTAAAAATTGAAAGAAATATGTGATATCTTGTAGTTCTTCTTAACTATGGTTATCATAGGAGGTTTTTGGATTAATGACTGAGATCAATGTTCATTATGTTCATTGTGAGTTTAAGTGTTGTTATTATGTATAGTTATGTCCTTTGTTTTTTTATGTTTCTATTTTGCTCAAGGACAAGAAAATAAGTAAGTTTGAGGGTATTTGATTAGTGAATTCTATTCACTTATATTACACATGTTTAAGTTTAGTTATTTATAAATCCTTGTCTCTTTTAGATGAATTTCATGCAATATTTGTTGGAATTTCTAGCTGTCTTGAAGATGAAAAAGAAGAAGCTCAAAGGATGGAAAAGAAAATAGATACAAAGGGAGTAAAAAATCAACACAAAACCAAGATAGCCAGCTAGCGCCATCAACCCCCACTTGGCACCGCCAGTGCCTACACCTTTAGCCACCAGTGGCCAGACAGTAAGCCGGTGCCACTGGCACCACCAGTGGATTAGTAATTTTCATGGACTTTTTACATTGCATACAAGCTGTGTTTTTAAGGAAAAAGTTAGGGTTTTTTAAGGGTTCTTCTCACTTTCATTTAGAGAGTTCTCTCTGAGCTTTGGAGGGGATTCTTGGAGTATTATTATGAAGAAGAGGAAGAGATTGCAAGTAAGCAAGAAGAATGAGAGAAGATGTTCTTCATTGTGATCATCCTGTCTAAGGGAGTAGTTTTATTTTCTCTTATAAACTAAATTTCTTTTTCTAGGGTGAAGATCTAACCCTTTTTGATACTCTTTGTTATTGGTTATTAATGCTATATGATTTTGTTTCATTCATGATATTATTTGCTATGATTTAACTTATTTTATTGCTTAATCACCAATATTATAAGTTAATTAATTATCAAAGTGTGGTTAAGGTAAACACTGTATGCTAAACCATATTATTTTTGTTCTTATGTTCTTGAGCTTAAATGGGTTTTCACCTCAATTATGCTACACACCAAAGGTAATTAGAAAGAGTGAAAATACTTGATTTGAATGTGCACACCTAATGGTAATAATCTTACTTTTGAAAGAAAGAACCCAAGTGAGGCATTGAATCCAACATTCCATTAGCAAAAGGGTATCATCTTGTGGTGAAATCGGATCTCTAGACCTTTGCATGTTGCTGATCTCTCTATACTATATTTAGCCATTGATTTACTTTTATTTCATTAAGTTTCTAAAATTTTGAAATTATACCAAACATTATTCCAAGTCTGTTTAGTTATAAATACATTTCTTCAAGGTTAGAACAGTCCAGTAACTAAAATTAATTAAGTCGGTTTGACCATTCTCTATGGAATCAACCTTTACATTGCATACTATATTGCTATATGTTCATACACTTGTGAGGAATTATAATTTGAACAATCACATTCTAATGACTTCTAACCTAGCAATAAGAGCATATGTTTCTTCAAACTTGATTCCCTCTTCTTAGGAATGCCCCTTAGCAATTAATCATGCTTTGTTTCTTACAACTAATCCACTCTCATTTAGTTTGTTTCTAAATACCCATTTAGTTCCAATTATATCAATATTCTTTAGTTTTGGAATTAACTCATAGACTTTGTACTTTACAAACTGGTTAAACTCTTCTTACATCGCAATGATTCAATTCTCATCATTTAAAGCTTGATCAATGTTAGTTGGTTCAATTGTAGAAATGAAAGCATAATGACCATAGACATTTTGCATAGACTTTCTCGTTTTGACACTATCATAGACATTATCTAAGATTTATTTTCTCAGATAAGCACTATTAAATCTCAAATCAGTAGGAGGTTGATAGAGAACATTACCTGTACTTACCTCCTCTTCATTTTCTGAACTTTATATGTCTTTAGATTTAATGGTATCTTCTTGATCCTTCAATTTGAGCTTCGTTATATTTGTTGCAACTTAATTTGTATTAGTATCATACTCCTTTCTCAGGGTTACATTTGCTTCATCAAATTTACCATGTATAGACTCTTCAACAACCTATGTTTTTTTAATGCATACTCTAAATGCTCTATTATTAAAAGAGTAACCGAAGAAGATAGCTTTCTCACTTTTTGGATCAAACTTTTCAAGGTTATCTTTCCCATTGTTTAGCACCTAGCATGTACATCCAAAGGAATAAAAATATGAGATATTTGGTTTCCTTCCTTTCCAAAGCTCATATAGGGTTTTCTTTAAGATTGCTCTTATGGTAACCCTATTCAGCACGTGGCAAGCTGTACTCACTACTTCTCCTTAGAATCTTTTGGACAGTTTACTTTCATTCAACATGGTTCTTGCCATTTCTTGAATTGTTTGATTCTTTCTTTCCACAAATCCATTATGTTGAGGAGTTCTAGGGGATGAGAAACTATGTTGAATTCCTTTCTCGTCACAAAAATCTATAAATTTTTTGTTCTCAAATTCATCACAATGATCACTATGGATAGACACAATCGATATTTGTTTCTCATTTTGAACTATCTTTGAAAATATATAAAATATTAAAAATGTTTCATCTTTGCTAGTCAAGAGAATCACCCATTTAAATCGAGAGTAGTCATCCACTATCACATATACATATGTTTTTCCTCCAAGGGTGACAATTTTGAATGTTCCAAATAGATCCATATGTAATAGTTCCATAAGTCTGGATGTAGGTGAAAGGATACTTTGGTCTATTTTGGCAATGGACATGATTTGCATATTTTATTTTTGTCATAGTTTAGTTTAGGTAGACCAATCATAAGATCATTTTTCCATAATGATCTGAAGTTTGACATGTTGATATATCCCATCCTTTTATGCCAAACTCATGGATCATCTTTGACTACAATTAAGTATTTTCCAACAATATCATCTAGCTATACTAAATAAATATTTTCATACCTTTTTTCGCTAAACAGTAGATCATTGTATATACTAAATATATTACATGCAGATGGTTAAAAAATAACTCTATGACTCTTGTCGTATAATTAACTAATACTTAGCAAATTGTACTTGAGTCCTTCCACATATAATACATCCTCTATGCATGCATTGAATAAACCATAAATTTTACCTATGCCTTTGATTAGGCCTTTGTCATTGTCATTGAATGCAACTGTTACTCCATTTAATGGCTTCAATTCTTTGAACAACTTCTTATTCCCAGTCATGTGTCTCGAGCAGCCAATATCCATGAACCAGGAATTACTAGACATAGCTTTGAGACTTATCTACATTCAAAGCAAGTTTTTCTTCATACCTCTTAAGTACCCAAGCATTGGTTCCAATGATGTTAGTGGAATTGTGTGTGCAAAAAGTTTACACATAATCCTTGTATTTCCATATCATCTTTGCACCTTTTGCTTGCATCTTTTTGGCATAGCAATCATATGCTTTATGTCCAATTTTGTTGCAAAAATAACAATTATTTGGAACTTTGCTAGGTGCATTATATTCTACTGGTTTCTTTACCTGGGGATAACCCATGAACCTTCTAATGTTTGAATAGTTTTCCTTTTCTTCTATGAGGTTCAATCCCTTAGATTATCTAGCAAATTTCTGTGAGTTTTCATCGTATGACTGTTTGACCGGTCATTCTCATGAACTTGGTTACAGATTCTCCTCTATTAGAGAATTTACTGAACATATTGTTTAACATCTCTATCTCCTTCTTTAGATTTTAAACCTCTTTTTGTAGAAATAGATTTCTTTCTGCCAACATAGAATTTGCTTTGATAGTTGCATCATAGTGTCTTTTCTTTTGATTAAGTTTCTAGCCAAGTGATTCAAACTCACTAAAGAGAGTGTTGTATGATTGTTCTAATTTATCAAACTTTTTGCAGTTGACATAAGTGTTAATTGATCTTGAAAAGTTAGAGCTATAAGAGTAGTAAGAGTTTACCTCTGTCTCCATCTCCATTGTGCATCGCTCTTTGATGGTGATTTTATCTATTGATTCATTCTTCATTCAGGTCATATAGCATAATCTTGTGAGGTGTCCAACTTAATTGTCACCTTTATCACTTGACCTTGTCCCCGATGAGTCTTCATCATTCACGTACATTCCTGTGACTTGGTTTCTTGGAGACTTCTTGAAGTGTTTCTTTTCTTTTCTTTCTCCTTCTCATTCATATTTACCTTTTCTTCACTGAGACACTTAGGATACATGTGTCTGATCCCTCCACATCTATAGCATGTGGAGAGATCCCTCTTTCTTTTAGCCATTTGCTTTTGTTGTCTAGGTTGTCTTTTTGAAGTGCTACCTCTGCTACTTCTTGCAAACTTTCTAAAGTTTCTGACCAACATGGCCATATTATCTTTTGATTATGGTGTCACATCACTACTGCTCTCTTTGGTTATTTTGAGAGCAATACTTTTCTTTAGCTTTGTTGGCTCCTCTCTTTTAATTTTGATTAGCTCATGTGACATCAGTGAGCTGATGAGATCATCTACCAGAAGAGTGTTCAGGTCTTTTGCTTCCTCTATTGTTGTGATCTTCTAGTTCCATGATTCTAGTAACACCCTCGGTATCTTCATTACCTGTTTAGAATTTGTGACTTCTTTTTCCAATTCTTTCAAAGCATTAGTAACTTTAGAAAAGCGAGCATATATTTCTTACATATTTTCTCCTTCTTTCATCCTAAAGTGTTCTAGTTCTTCTATCAACATATTTCTTTTAGTTCCTTTGACTTGTGAGTATCCTTCATATATAGATACTAATTTGTTCCACATACATTCTGCAGTAGTACAAGAGGATAATCTATCAAACTCAAATCAAGATAAACCACAAAATAAGGAGTTCATAGCCTTCGCATTATTTTGAACTAAGGTAGCTTTCTCTTTAGTCCATGCATATACTTTAGTAGTGGGAAGAGTGATTCCAACTTTAGTAGCCTTCCAAGACTTAATATCATTAGCTATAATGTATTGCTTCATCCTCAATTTCTAATAAACAAAGTTGGATCCATCAAATAGAGGTGGCCGGGTAGATGATTGCTCCTCAGTGATTATCTATCAAGAGGATGATGGGTTTACCATTTAATCACTATAAATGTTTCATAGTCTACTTTGATACCACTTGTTGGTCCCAAAGATTAGGCAAAAATCTAAGAGGCGAGGGGTGAATTGGGTTCTTAAAAAAATTATTTAACCCCTTTATGATTAATCATCCCTCTAGCAATCAACCACTCCATCAACTAATACACAAACAAATAAGACCCAGGGATTTTTATAGTGGTTAGAGTAAACACTCTACTTTGCTCTTCCAAGAACACTTTCCTCTTAGTGTCTTGGGTTCCATTATTCCTAATAACAAAAATACAATAGTGCTTCTAACACTCTTCTAGATTCCAACTCTAGGGGGCATAATCATAGTGTTCCAGCATTCTTCTAGATTCTAGATCTAGGGAGCGTGATCACAATGCTCCCAGGACTCTTCTAGATTCCAGCTTTAGGGGGCATAAATAAATAACTCTTGTTTGTACTCAGAAAGTCACAACTCTTCTTGAATCTAGTCTCAACCACTAGCTCAAGGAATTTACAATAAATGAATATCAAAATTTAAAGCACACATATTTTTCAATAAGCATAAGGGAAGGTTTCTGAAGTTTGAATGTAGAAGTAAATGATCTTCCGAAAAGGTGGTTGGGAGCCTTCAAAGAAAGTTGAGGAAGGTTTGAATACAAGGATCTTAACTCTTGAAAGATAGCGCAAGGTTTTTGGCTCAGATTAGGAAATGCTCTCAAGAGGATTTTTGAATAACATCCTTGATACTTGGTTACTTTTTCCTGTTCCAAAGATGCTTCATTTATGGCTACTTTGAATTACAGCCATTGGTGGTAGGTGAACTCCATTTATGACAGAAGATCATTCTGATTAGTGCTTTGAATTTTCTGACTTCTACTTAATCCTCATCTATTGAAATTCCTATAGCGCTAACCTTAGAGAAGATGATTTTAAAATTCTTAATAAGCTTTGGTCAAGGTATTACTGCAATGGATGATTCTTTCATCAATATGGAAAGGACTTCATTAATGTTGAATGGAGGCCAACATTTTGGTTTGCCCATTGTTCATCTTTTACTTATGGCAGATGAAGTATTTGTTTAGTTGTTCATCAAACAAAGTTCCTTTGTCTTCTAGCTTGTCCTTTGTAAGTACAGACGAATCATGGAGATGTCATTTCATCACACCTTCTATCGGGTTGTCCATTATAAGTAACAAATAGATTGCAGATGAATTATCCTTTCCAGTGCTTTATCTTATGGATTGTCTATTGAACTGTAGATGCACGAATGACTTGTTTCTTTATCACTTCATCTGTTGAGTTGTCTGTTGTACATAATAGATGGACTGTTGAAGCGCAGACGAATTTTCTTTGTTGCTTCATCTGATGAGTTGTCTGTTATAAGTAACAAGCTAATCATTGAGGCACAAATGAATTTCTTCATTGATTCACTTGTTGGGTTATCTATTATAGATAGTAGATGAGCTTAGTCATACAAAAAAATCCCATTGCTCTGCCAGATGAACTTCTCTACTCTACCAAATGACCTACACTTCACCGCCTTGTTTGTTTATAGCAGATGATCACTGGCTCACTTATGATAGACAAAGTCTGTTGTTTTGCATATTATTTTGCATTTGTCATATACGATCTCCACTTTGATAGAAGAATGGAAGCTTGGTTGATTCCTTTTCATTTGATCTTTGTCTATAATGGTACCTCCTCTTTTGCTTCTGTACTCGCCCATGCCTTGACACCTTTGCTTCTATGCTCATTTTTCCATGAGATCTGCAACTTGATTCTGCATACTAAAACTTGGTAACTACCATTAGGATATAATCTTTAATTAAGTTTTGTTTATCATCAAAATCATACATTTATTCTAACACTTCATACATTTTGAAACTTCACTTTAGAATCTCTAAAAGTTGAGCTGAGAATTCAAAATCTAGTTTCAAAAGTTTTGAAGCATTCTTCCAAGTGTTTGAAGCCCTTGCGCGCCAGTTGAACTCTTTCAAAACCTTTGAAGTTTATTTCAAAGGCTATGATATAATGGAATTGCTTTCTTAGTTGTGCTCTAAGATTACTTCACATACCCAGCTGAAATGCCATTAAGCCCTCTGAAGTTATTTTCAGATGCTCTAAAACTTCAAATATAGTTTCAATATTTTGGCCATAACTTTCTAATCTGATATTATTATCACATGATTTGTAGTGCACTAGATATATAACTTAAAGGGTTACAACTTTTGTATTGAACACTTTCTCCAAATAGGCCTTCTTCTATGCTAGAAAGTGCCTCAAAGTGATGCCTTTGTCATATTTCGCTCCATTTTGACAATTTTAATACCTGAAATAGAAACTAACTCCATTCAATTCAATATTTAATCAATTATGATTATAAAATAAATAAATAACACCAATTATGGATGTAAAATGTGTGAATTTAAGTATTAAAATATGATAGATTATGAGCTTATCACATAGCAACATAACTTTGTATTGCATCAAATTGTTCAAGCCTCTACTACATTAATTCAGATTTTTTAATCAATACTTTAGACTTTTGTAAGTGGAAAATTTTTGAAAATTTTCAACTAGATAGGGATAATTTTCAAGCTCTAAAAATAACTAAAGAAATTTACTATGGTATTTTAATTTTGCTTTTTATAGTAGTGAAAGGAAACAGAGTGTATTTCAGAACTCTAAAAGTAAAAGGTGCATCATCTGAAGCTCCTTCTGAAAGTTACTATAGCACTTTATTATAGTTGTTTAGTTTTGAAATTTATTGTAGAATTATGAGACAAGTGCTCTTTCAGACTTCTGAAAAACAATTTTAGAATTATGAATCCATTGATGAAAATCACTGTAACATTTTACGGTAGAAATGCATTGTACTATTTACTGTAGCACTAGACGGAAAGTTCTTCAGGCTTCAAAAAACTAGTTTTAGAACTCCAAATTGTCATATGAAAAACACTATAGCAGTTAATGTAGCTTTAAGATAGAATTTTCTTCAGGCTTCTAAAAACTAGTTTCAAAACTCTGAAATCCTCTAAAAAACAATGTTGTAGTTTTATTAGAGTAGTGTATTGTAGCTACATACTATTGAAAAATTCATTTTGGATAGCAACATTTTTTTAGACTTCTTTCCTTTTATATATTCTTATATAAAATTTTAACATTCATATTTTAAGATGTATTGGAACTAATTTTAGATAGCTTTGAGATGGTTTTAATTCTTTAAACACATTTGCTATGATTCTTTAGTATAAGACTTGTATGTTTCAGTTTTTCTTATTCACTCCTTGGAAAATGATTAGCTTATAAAATGCTATGTTTTTATACCTAAATTCACATGTTTCTGATCTCCCTATAATGTGTTTTAGAGAGTTATGTTGACGTTTAAGAGAATATTACACTTAACAAAGTTCTTGCTATTTTAGGTTCTGAATTTTGTAGAAAAGATTCAAAAGTAGTAAAATTGTGAAGTTTAAAAGGACGTTAGAATTTTTGAAGAACTTCTGAATAACTTCTGCAACATGAAATGGGTAAGTGGCACACTAGTTAGAAGCAAGTCAGAAGTTCTATTGAACTTCTAATGAGGACGAATGTCGAAACTCAAAATTTCTAGAGAAGTTTTAATGTCAGAAGAGTGTCGGAAGTTTCAAAGTGCTTCTAATATGATTTAAATTAACATTCTCAAAAGTACTCAGAAGTGATTAGAAGGATATTAAAAGCCAAATAAAAGTCTAACTGAAGCTACAAAAGTGATCAAAAGTGTAGCGGAGAATACTTAGAGATAATTATAAGGTTTGGAGAAGAAGTGTGAAGATGTTCTGAGGGTTACAGAAGTCAATGGAAATGGTTCTGATGTTCATAAAACAAGTTCTGGCGATTAATGAATGAATTCTACAGATGTTCTAAAGACTTCAAAAGTGAGGATGAATGGTTTTTGAATCACATCAGAAATAGCTCAGAAGTAATCAAAAGTGCAGAAAAATGTTTTTGAAGAAGTGCTGAAAGGTTCTAAGGTGTTTGCAAAAGTGTGGCAAAAGCATGTCTGAGCAAGGTTTTCAGGCTTGCAAGTAAGTGTTAAATGAGTTTTGACATCCTTAGAAGTATACGATTAGTGATTGGTGATGATCAGAAACACAACAGAAGCATTTGAAAAGTGTGACAGAACATAGAAGTTCCCAACTCACATCGACAGAAGTCTTGTCACTCTACTAGAACTTCTAAGCAAAGAAAGATAGAACTTCTATATAAGCGAGCATTAACCTCAGAAGTTCTACAGTGCGACAAAGTTCCAAGGCCTGGTCCTCGGAAGTTATAAGCAGTGAAGATAGAACTTCTTAGTAGTAAATTTTCAAGGATATGAATTTCTGAAGTGGAGTAATGAGAAAGAGAACTTCTGACGATTTCAGAAGAGTGACATGGAATGTTTCTAAGGCCATTAAAAGTTGATAGAAATTCTTAGAAGTGCAACTTAAGGGGTGTCTAACAATATCAGGTGCAACAGAATATTTTTATTAACTTAAAAGTGTGATAGAATTTCTGTGTAAGTAAAGTATTTAGCTCAGAAGTACTCCTACGTTACCTTACAGAAATTTGCTAGAACTAAGAAGTGTATTATGTTACTACCAAAGTTTGTCAGAACTTCTAAGAAGTGTAATTTTGTCTATAAAAAATTCTAGGATTTTGAATGTGATGTTGCCATCCACATTATGATCAGGTATATATATTTTTCTAACAACTGAGTCCACAATGACTAGCACTTGTAATTATCTGAGATGTCTTTGGAAGCAATTTCTTTTATATACATTGTTGAAATTTTTAGAAGTATGGAATGTGCAAGCTGTTGCAATCTATAAAAGGTATCTTTGGAAATTAGTGGCACAACAATTCTATCTATTGTTGGAACTTTTCTTATGCAAGCAAATAATCATTTTGGGTAGAAAATATAGAGTTATTTTTAGAAAAGGATTTTTGTGCGTAAAGGAATCGCAATTCGTGGAGGTGTTCTATTAAAACCCTACTGCTTGGGTTATTCAAATTCATCTAGGAGTTTAGAGGAGAATGAGAATTTGGAGATAGAGAGAGTTGGATAAGGAGAAAAGCTTAGAGCAAGAGGATCATTGGAGAAAGCCGCTACAACCTGAATATTTGTTTTCTTTCTAGTTCACTTCCATTTTTGAATCAACATTCAACCTTGGATTATGATGTTGTTTATCAATTACTTAATTGGTTTTAATTCAAATATGATGTTCTAAATTTCTGTTATCTAGAATTAAAGGGATCCTAGCAATGAAGCTTATGTTGATGTTTGATTTTTGAGTTAAATTATCTTCTTACTCATTACTTCTTCTTTTCTAAGTTTAATGCATGTATGTGCTTAACTACATTGTACATGATCTAAGATTCTTAATTTATACTCGAGAGAGGTGAATTAGGAATAAACTCTTGAATTGAAGAATGTATGGTGCAATGAAGTCTAGAGATAGCCATTGTACATGTGCAATTCATGTGAGTATGACCTTATGAGTGCATATATTATACTTGGATGCTTAAGCTAAATGGGTTTATTGATTTGGATTTGCATAGAGACATAGTAAATTACTTTAATAGGCACACCTATCATAATATTTGAGAAAGGGTGGTAGATACTTTAGTGCATCTAATTGACAATGAGAGAAATGATAATTTACTCAATGCAGTTCATTAATATAAGTGGAATTGCTAGGTGAAGTTGAATTCCTAGATATTTCATCCATTGATATTTCTTATTTTGCTCTGGAGATTTATCAACTTCATTATTTTTTTCAAGTTTAATTTTTATAACAATTGCTAAAATTCATTCAATCAAATATTACTGATTTGATACAAGTTTGGTACTTGGTGTGTAACAACCTACTTCCTCAAGGGAACAATACTCAACTCACCTATTCTTTATTACTCGTGATCGTCTACATTTGCAAAAAACCACCCAACAAAAAAGCAAAGTTGTTAGTTCATTCTTGACTCAACATATTCCTTAAAACATCATTATCTTTAAGTTATAGAAAGTTTTGTTATCATCAAAACTACACATTTGACTTAACACTTCCTTCTCTATGATCTCTTTTCCAAGACCTTTCAATGTATTGACAATCTTAGTAAACCTATGATTTATCTTAGTGAGAGATTCATTAGGTAACATTATAAACAATTCATAATCATTCATTAAAAGATTCATGTTTGTCTCTTTTACTTGAGACATGACTTCATGGGTAACTTGAAGTTTATCCCATATATCTTTTGTAGTCTTACAGGTTGACACATGTTCAAAGTCAACTTGTGAAATGACACAATACAAAAGACTCTTAGCTTGTTCATTTGTAGAACATTTCTCTTTTTATCCTATTGTCCAAGTGCTTGTCCTTCCTTTAGTAGCTATGAAACCATATCCAATTATGCCCTATACTGACATGCTATGACTCATCAAAAAGCTTTGCATTCTAAATTTTCTTAAAGGATAATTATCTTCAGTTAGATATGGAGGTCTATTTAAAGATAGTCTTTTTGTAAAACTAGAGAATTGAAATGTAAATCTTCTGCTTCCATTACCATTTCCATTGCTACTATTGTTACATTCCACTTTTGTTGCTACTTGTTAAAGTCGTGATAGATCACTTTGAGTGATACAAAAACTTCTATGATACCACTTGTTGGTCCTTTACGATGGCTTAAGTAATCAGAGTTAATGGATGTGTGCTAAATAAACTAAACTACAAAGCCACTTTAGGCAATGTCAAAAATGACTAAGGTATAATTAATACAAAGAAGGAATAAACACAACTCAGATTACAACCAATTTAATATATAGGTGACTTCTGAACTTCAATGAACTTAACAACATCGAAGTGAATCAAAATCACCTACAAAATAGAGTTTAGCAATAATCTATTTACTAATGATCTTAATCTTTTAATTCACTCTTCTTTTCTCACAAGTTGTCTATCTATTTTTCTTCACCCAATTTCTCATTTTATAGCCTAGCAATTGCTAGGAGATTTTTTCACAAATAGTTTAAAGAGCACATGAAAAAGGCTTAAAGAATGGAATTGTATAATTGTTAGTAAAGGACTAAAACTGTTGATGCATTTCATTCACAATAAAATTCATTGAGGTTTAGCTTCCCTAAATTTTTCTCTGACTATTAATCCATTGAGGTTCAATTTCATCATATTCCAATCCACTGAGATTCAAATTCACCAGAGATATCCCTAACTAGTAATCCATTGAGGTTTCAAATCATATACCTTACACCAAACATCTACGGATTAGGAAATCCATCGATATTTAACCCTAACCTATAATACATCCTTTTTGAACATATCACACCTCAACCTGTTTACACCAATCAAACCTCCATTTAAGCAACTAAACCATTCATTCATCCATCACATAGACAAAGATACCACATGTACAAGACAAATCACATGTATAAGCCATTTAGTCACATTTTGGAACTCAATTTCAAGTTCAATTGTCACCTACATGTTTAAATACTTAAAAATATGTAATAGAGTAAATCAATCCACATCAAATAGATTAAAACAATCTACACATCAAATCTTCACATTCTCAACATATCAAGTTATTTTGTTCATCATCAAAACAATAAACAATGTCTTTTAACATAGTTTTATCTTGTTTACTTTTGACACTTTTGTGTTACACTTGTGTTTTTCATTTTAATCTGTACAACACTTGTAAATATTGTTATTAGTACCCTCATTTGTCACTCTTGTGTTTATTCATCATCAAAATCAAGTTATCATTAGGTTGGGAGTCAATTTGTTAGACTCAATAGTGAAAGCATTAAATGCTCTCTAGTATTTGAAATTTCCTAATTGTTATTTCCTTTCTAAAACATCAATCAATGTTTAATAAACTAAGCCAATCAATTGATCCTTTGGCAACAACCTATGTAGACTTGGCATATAGATTGAGCTTATAATGGCTAGTTTTTTATATATTCTAGTCAATACCCTGTGTATTATTCCCCAAAACTATCTCTAAATTTTCTCTTTGATTTGGACCTATGACACACCATACTTTCGGGCTTAAGTTGCCTCACTCTTTACTAGTTTGAACAACAGAAGCATTAAGAACAAAAAGCTATCTGTATTTCGAAATAACACTAATATACGAATTAATACTTTCATTAAGATCTAAATAATTACCTCTGTAAATAAATCAACATCTTATAAATATGATCTAATAAAATTTATTAAATACTCTAATCAGTTAAAATAATTTATGAACTTTAAGGTACTAATTCTGTTTCTCTTTTCTGTAGACCCTTGTTTCCCACATCAAGCATCGTGTATGCCATCAACTAGTTCCACCCGAAACACACTAAAAACCTATTAGGATAAGCTACATGCTCAATATGCAATTACCATTTGTACAATTCATCTCAATTTCTCAATATAATAATTTAACAAAAGTAAGGCTTAATTAAAGCACAACATAATTTAAACATAAACCAACTCAATCATGCTCGTGCACAAGAATAACTCTTTCATCTCTAACTCAGCTCTATTCTCTATTGAACTTTCAACTCTACTCTTTATGCTCTCTTACTCTACCATGCTATTTACTCTAGTATTTTACTCAATATTACTCTTTAATTCTCCTCTAGTCTCTATACAACTTCGTATTGTTTTACTCTACTCTAATCTCTACTATACTTTCTAACTCTTATCTTTAACACAAGTAACAACTATACTTTCTAACTCTTGTGATAAATTGCAAGTCATGTCATTAGAATCCAAGTAAAGTAATACTACCTTTTTAGCAGCTTGAACCCATTGACATAAGATCTCTTTCAATATAGTCCTTGTGTGATGCTAAACTCTATTAGATTTTGTTTAAACTCTATTATACAATTAATTCTATTAGACTTTGTTCATCTCTATTAAACTCTAATATACTCTATGCATTTGGACTGGTCAATAAGATCTATAGATAACTAAGGCTCTTCTGTATTGAACATATAATACTAGTTATACTTGGAACTCTAGATTTTGACCAACATCTCTAATTGTTATCCTGTGATATAACTTCAGTTTCTTTAGTTTATTTAATTGAATCTCTAATTTATATCTTCAATATCTCTAAATTTAAATCTTTAATTCAACTCAAAGTAATTACTCTATGTTATATAATGCTCTTATTAACTCTTTAATAGACTTTAATTATCTTCCCTACCAATTTATGCATCTAACTTATTTTCTAAGATAACTCTTCCTTTTAAAGTTTTTATCTTTGAAAATAACATTACTTTATTTATATAAATATTCATCATAGTAATACCATAGAAGTAAAGCAATCTTAGTGTGTAAGATAGGGATCTTAAGGCAAGGGGGGAGGAGAATTGTGCATAAAAAATATTGGCTAAAATATAAATAGTGAAAGAAAGTGTTTGATGAAATTGCACAAACACTACAAGGAAACACGATTATATTGGTTCTACTTGAGATGAGTTCCTACTCTACTCTATAAGACAATCCCTTTGTTGTTAGGCTTATTATATATAATTTTTATAAAAACAAAAATTGTATTAAGAAGAAATGATAAATGTGCTTCAATCTTTAAAAATCATATGCATAATAATGATTTGATAAATGTTAATCAATAATGTGAAATATATGCATAATTATGAATATTTAATTATGCAAGCATACATCTTTTACTTCATGGTGTGCTTAACCTTAGTTATCATTCTTTAATATGTTAATTTGTTGAATCATATTTAGCACTATATTGATTTTTCATATTATGTGCTTAAATAGAATTGTATATTATCCTTGCTCCACAACACGCACACATCAAATGTAGAAATAGGAGGAATATAATTAGCTACTATAACCATCTGTTATGTTTCAAATGAATTATATTGAAGAATACTCTTGAGGAGAAAGAAGAAGAAGAAAGTAGAGGCTTCGAAGATAAGCTGCAAGGAGCTTGCTTTGTCTGTTAAACCCACAAATGCAATGACAAAAATAATTGAAGACAAAGCCATGATTAGATAGCTTAAATTGTAGACTATTCATTAGCCAAAGTTTGTCTAAGACCAAGTAAGGAGTAATCTTATCAAGAACTCAGACAAATGTGGAAAGAAGAAAGACAAAGAGATGATCACTCGGACAACTATGTACAAATGGAAGAAACTTTGTCTGACCAACAAAGCCAATTGAATGGATTCGTCCAAAGATAAGAAAATGTAAAGACAAGTAGAAGCAACTTCATATGAGTAAAGACAGACAAATCAAAAATGAAGTAAGAAAGAAGTTGTAGAGATGAACTCCATTTGTTGCTTGATTTCGAATTCAATTGCATCATCAAAATTCATCTATAACTTACTATAGACAAAGTGGAAGCAGCAAAGTGCACATAGACGAAGCTGCATAGACAAAGTGGCTGCTCGGACAAAGTGAACTTCAATTCACAAGTACATATGTCTGCAGCTTACTACAGACAAATCTATAGACAACGTGTAGAGCCTAATTCATCCAAGATAAATTAAAAGAATTCATCCATTACTTTCTATAGACAAATGATGAACAAAAGAAGAACATTTAACTTCATCCATTCGAGCAAGATAAAGCAGTGTTTGTTTGTTGATCAGTTTAACTTCGTCTATGGTGCTAGAATTTATTTGTTACTTACTATAGACAAATCACATTCACAAAGGATTGACTAAAGGACAAAACTCATGGGATAATTCATCCAAGACTTATTAAAAACAAATGCAAACAAAGAGAGGTCATGACTTGTTTGAGTTCAATTGATTTATGTGAATTGCATCTAAATGGCATCTACACTAGAGCTTTCATTGTGCAGACTTGTTTTAGGCACCATTTCTAGCAACAAGTGGTGCTACAGGTTTTTTAGCTATGATAAGTCAAACGAGGAATATCTTTTGACACAGCTTATTTTCCTCTCTATGAAAGAACGAAGATGCAGCAGCTTAAGACAAATCAGAAGGCATGCACTCTAATGGTAGAAATCTCAACGATCTTCTTCATTCATTGCTGCTCCCATTTCTACATTCAACGGAACCCATCTTCTTCAATGGTCAAAATTATGAAAAACAAGGTGGAATGATTCGAAGGGAGTGAAGGAAGACATTTCAAATGAGCCTAATCTTATACAAATCCTTCCACCCATAGCTAGGAGCTTAAACCTTCAGTTATCTATCCTTGAGCTTTAATCTGCAAATCTTTGTGGCTATTGATTTTACATTTTAGGAAGATCTCTTTGTATTGTAACAACTATAAAAGATCTCATCTTCCCCTATGCTTAAATGTATATTAGTTTTCTGGATAATCTAAAAATCAGAGAGTTAGTGGTGATCTCTAAAAAATTACATTGTAATGAGTTATTAGTGAGCTCTAGAAAACCATCATGCTTGCTAGTGATCTTAAAAACTAATAAGTTTTCTGGGGAGCTTGTGAAAGCTAGAAGAATGCAGGAGTACTATGTTTATGCCCCTTAGAGATGGAATCCAACAGAGTGTTAGGAACACTTGTTTACACTCCCTAGAGCTGGAATCTAGAAGAGTGTTGGGAGCATTGTGTTTATGCCCCCCTAGAGCTAGAATCTAAGAAAAATATTGGGAACACTTGTTTACTCCTCTTAGAGCTGCAATTTAGAAGAGTGATGGGAGCATTATATTTATGCCGCGTAGAGCTGGAATCTAAAAGAGTGCTAGGAGCACCATTGTATTTCAATTATATGGATATAGTGGAACCCACGGCACAATCAGTGTGTGCTCTTGGAAGAGTGGATGTAGGGATGGGGTTCCCGAACCCTATAGAAATCGTGTTGTTTGTTTAATAGCTTTATCTTTCATGTTTGTTTAATAGCTTTATCTTTCATGCACTTTATAGTTTCATTACTTGTCTTACAACACACCACACACGAGCACGAAAAGAGAGAAATGGTTTAATAAGGGTTACTCAATAAATTTTTATAAACCCAATTCACCCCTACCTTCTTAGGTTAAGCTATACTATGGGACTCAACATCTATAATACCCCGCTCCTAAGGTGCTACTATCTTATATTCCACGGAAAGATTCCACTTGAAATCTAGTGGAGTCTCCTCTAAAATATAACGTTTCCGTACTGGTACAATATTCCACACATAACACCATATCTCTAATCATTTATACATCACTGACACAAATAATGATACACACTCACATACTGCCCAAAATTGTAAACCTCGTTGCAATGGCAAATGGCATGATTAGACCTACATGAAAATATATCCACAAACATCATATATATTCCACCACAAAGACATGCCGATACAATTATTTTTATACATAACTCAATACACATCATAATTTAATTTTGATCATATTACAAATTATATTCATTATGGGGATTTCAACCCCGAATTTCATCAAAATACACTATGAAGATTCCCATCTAATCCAAATCATGAGCACCTAGTTAGACTCCATGGTAGTGCTGTCATGGGCACCCAAATTTAGAACCTTGCTCCAATCTAATTTTCTGTAGTAGTGTGAGTAAGGGTCGATCCC
>JAYJMB010087621.1:0-20684 GCA_036873735.1 Pouteria campechiana
TTGATGCAAGAATGTGGTAAAATTATTTGTCATGGGACTAATAATTTGGCTCTTTATAAAATTATTTTTGAAGGGTTGAAAAAGATTTAAAAATCAATAGAAGAATATAAAAGAGAACATGTCTTGGATGCACTTGATGATGTTGAAGGGAGTGAAGCCAACTTCATAAATGAAAGTTTGGGGGTTGTACATCAGCCTAATTTAATGCTACCTTAAAATGAAACTATGGCAACCCTACTAGCTAATACCCTAGTTAGAGTACATAGCCCCAACTTCCAACCAAATGTAATACTGGATCCACATATTATGAAAATAAAATGTCAGACTATTAAGAGATTCAAGTTAACAATTGAGGTGGCTGGGAGAGGTAGATCTGGTAGGTTGTGTTGAAGTTGCAACAAAATGATTATTGGACATGATAGGAGAAATTATGCATCAATTAGAAGCTTCAATTCTGTGGCTGATTCATCCCACTATAATCTTGATTAGAAAAGGTATTTAAAGCTTACCTTTTGTTATATTAAAAGAGGGTGCATTTGTTCGTGCTTTTATGTTGATGACATATTAACAGATTCCTTATTAATTTTCATAGAATACTTCATATGACTTCTTCATTCGAAGGTATGAGGTCATCATATTCTTTAAGAATTTTTTGCAAATGCGGATTTGAAGCACGTATCTTAACTTCTTATATAGATAACAACCCATGGAGGCAATTCCTCAGTTGTGCTAATTATTTCATGAGTCACTTTACACTTCTCTTTGATGTCTTATATAAACATGCTGATGTAATTAACAACTGTTTAATTGTCTCATTACAATATGGTTTTAGCAAATATTCCTTTTCTCAATGGTTGAATCCTCCTGTCACTGATAGAGAACATTAGTTTAGAAGAGATCAACTGCATGAGATTAGGAGGTTGAATATTCAGCTATATGCTATGCATAAAGAAAAACAACAGCTAAAATCAAAAGTTCAAGAAATGCAACACACTAGAGAGGAGTTATCACAAAATGAGGCCAATTGTAATGCGTTGGAGACAGAGGTCAAGGCATGTAAGAAAAGACTACACATTTTATATTTTATAATGCCTATAATTGCCATAATGTAGCTTATGTAGATAGTTAGACACTTCTCTGTAATGCTTTCTTTATAGACTTTATCTTTAACTTGCAACCTTAGACACATTTCTATAATATTTTTCTTGATATACGATTTTAGGTAGTTATGTATAGGCATATGCTATGATTAGACTAAGGAAAGCCTTTGTTGTTTTGTTGTGATTTGTCCCCTTTAGAAGGCAATTGCATCTCTTTGTTCAACTTGTCCTCTTTGGTCTTTCCAACTGCTATATAAGGATTATTGAGACTGTTTGTATTACACCAGCTTGTAATTGATTACACTAGGTTGCAACTGTCTCTATTCGACAATGTCTGAATTAAGTATCTGTGTTCGGACTTAAATTTTGAACTATGAATCGTTTATCTTGCAATAGACTTCATTTGGCTATGTTTAAAAATGAATTATCGTGTCCAAAAATGCTTTGCTATGTCCAAAGTTATGATTTCGGACTTGGAACTAGCGTAAAATTGCTTTGCTTTCACAAGTTATCTTCAGCTATGTCCGGAGATGAGTTAGCAATGTCCAAAGTTAAATTTTGGATTGATTGACTTTAGCAATGGCAATGTCTGAGCTTGGTGCTTGGGATTTTTGGACTTGGAATTCTGGCATTTTGACTTTTCTCCTTGGTAGTGTCCAAATCTTGGTTTTGCTGTGTGTGAACTTAGTTACGCATTGTCTAAACTTGGTTCTTTAGTGTTCGAGTTCATTTTTACAATGTCCGGAAACAAGATACTATGTCCAGAATGTCATGAAGTCTGTCCTTTTAGGTGCCTATGTCATTCCAAAATTTAACTTCGGACTCAATACCTTATTTTCAAACTTAAGAGTAACAATTTTCGACATCACTTGTTAATGAATTTTTCATATAAAACGCCAGCCAGGAGTCTCATTCAATGCGACTTTTCGAAGGCCTATTAGAAGGCTCGAGATTCTTTAATTTTGAAGAGATGCATGCATCCTAAGGTAGAGAAGAGTACATTTTGAGGCTGTAATTAATTTACATATATATTTGGGTATAAGTTAGACCCACATTATCCCAACCTTTCTTCTCTAACTCCAGAACTTCCCATGGCTTCTTTCATTCCAGCAATTGCTACTAATGGACAACGGGAAGCCAAATATTTGGTGAGGATAATGGAATATGACTCTGGAGGAGAGAGCCTTACGCAGAATCAAAGAACTG
This sequence comes from Pouteria campechiana, assembly GCA_036873735.1. Taxonomy (NCBI): domain Eukaryota; kingdom Viridiplantae; phylum Streptophyta; class Magnoliopsida; order Ericales; family Sapotaceae; genus Pouteria; species Pouteria campechiana. The sequence goes on from JAYJMB010087621.1 coordinate 2,307, forward strand.
TGTAGAGAGATCCAAATGCTGCGGACTTTCCTGTGAGAATTGTAACTTGTTGAGCAAGACATGATTCTTTCATAGGTAAAGTGCTTTTCAGAAGTAAATCATGAACACCAACGGTTGCATGCTGAGATCGACAATGTTACAAAAACTTTGAATAGTACCCAACATTCTCCACCTAACAATCTTTTTGGCTCTAATCATCATGAAATTAGATGACTCCTTCAAGAGTTGGAGATGATATACCCATAGTTAGATACCAGTTTCCTCCGTCATGCTCTTGATAATTAGCCTACTCTTTAGACTTCTTTTCGCTGGTTAGATCATAGATTACCAGTTTGACATTCATTATCGGCTCTATTTGTTTTAATTTTGAGATGTATTAGATGTTGTGTATAAGTTGACATATTAATATATTAAAAGTTATTTTGTTGGAATATACTTGCATTTTGTATATCCGTAGTTTTTCCCTTAATTCTTTAGTAATATTCATGCATATTGATTTTCTTGAAAAAGGTCTACTACAATTGTATGATTATTTGTTAATAACTATGTTCTACAATCATATACCTCCTATGATATAGTTATATTTAATATAATATTCTCAATGGCTATGTTTTAATTCTAGTTATATTTAAATACCTAGAACAATGTGAATATTCCATCATCCTTTATAATGTGTCAAGTTGTATAGGAGCATCGGTTAGGTGCCAAAAATTTAATAATGTATGGATATTTATTATTGTTTGGCGAAACCATTTTGAATCAATATCCATCCCTTTAAAGATTTTCTTGAATAGCCTAAACAATATTTGAAGCATCTCATACCTCATCTTCTTCAACTTTGGAAAATTGTTCTACTCCGAAGAAGTCTAGCTCTTTAAACAATGGTTCTTGGGATGAATTATTCATAACACTAGAGGATCGGGCTAGACTAATGATCAATGGTCTAGAGTATGAGGTATCTCAGTTGAAAGGTAGACTTATGGCTATTGTTGAACCATGTTATCTAGCTTGATTTTAATGATGAACATTCTTAACCAAGTATGTTTTGATGATGAGCAAAAATATGAGTGAAACATTAAGGTACTAACATCTTATTTTCAAGAATATTGCAGAAAGTTTAAATCATTCAACTTAAGAATAATCTTTATAATGATAAAAGGAAGATATGAAGTAAATACTCTTTTAAAATTAAGTATATAAAATTCACATATACCTAATTCAAGAAAACAAAATTTCTGAAGTGTTGAAGACATGCTTTGAAGTCAAAAGAAGCAACTACGGAATCACTTTAACGTATTTCAAAAAAGATTGGATTGTTTCAAAAATTTCTCAACGTATCTTCAGAGATCTATCAGCACAGTCTTGAAGATAATTGGGACACTTCGAAGAAAATGGTTGAAACTTCGAAAAACTGACATGATATAATTCAGAGATGTCTCAATGAGCTTCGGACAAGGCACAATGCAACTTCGGAGTGGTTGTAGTTCACTTCGGAAAGAATGCAGAGAAACCTGAAAGATAATTAACAGGCTTTGGACAAGTTTGTGAGTAAACATAGTAAGCCTCGAAAATGTTCAAGCACACCTTGGAATCCTCTTTGTAAGCTTCAAAAATTGTTACAACAAACTTCAAAGAAAAGTACAAAATAAGTTTGGGAATTCTCAAAGCAAGTCTTGGACTTGTCACAAGCACACCTCAGAAAATATTAAAGCATACTTGGGAGTCTTTTTCAAAGCTTCGAAGATCATATAGTATGCTTCAAAGATAAACAAGATTGCTTTGGACGAGTCACAACGCCTTTCAAAAATAATCAAAAGAGCTTTGGAATTATCAAGAATGCTTCGAAAAATTACAAAGAAGCTTCGGACAAGTTGTAGCATGCTTCGCAGAAAGTGGAAAAGCTTCAGAGAAGTCATAGATGTTTCAGACAAGTTACAAGACCTTTTGGAAACAACTAGATAGGTTTTGGAAACAATCAACAATGCTTCGGAGTAAACCAACATGCTTTAGAGAACCTGAAGCCAAGGTTCAAAAAAGATTCAAACAATCTTCATAGAAGTTAACCATGCTTTGGAGATGTTAAGCCATGCTTTGGAGATATTGATCAAGCTTCGGAAATGTTTGTAAAAGGCTTCAGATTACTTTTTTGAAGGCAATATAAGTTCAGAAAATTTGAACTTCTCTCAACAAGTGACTAACACAATTAACAAGGATAATTATCACTTTGGAAAATCTAAAGAAAATAAGTCAGATTATCCAAAATTAGTCAAGACATCAACTGTTCACTCGTCTCTTCAGAACACTTGACATGAAAAGTGAACGTTTGGAAAAGTCAGTGATAGAAGTAGCAGATTGATACTAGAAGGCAGCAAAGTCAGAGGTCAGACAAAAAATAAGGTAAAGAAAAATATTTTCGAACGTTTGAATATTTGCCAAGATCAACAACGAAAAAATCTCTCTTAACCTATAAAAGAGAGATTCAAAAGCAGAAGAAAATAACCCGATTGAATATTTTTCAAACTTTGCTGATCACATGAAGAGCATTCAAAATCTTCCTCTAAAAGTTCAACTCCAACAAATACAACTCAGCCAAAGCTATCAAAGTTCAAATCTCTACTCAATCAAGGAGTTTGAATCTTTACTCTTACTATTTAATCTTTCACTTAGAATTCTGAATTTATGTAGAAATCTGCCTAAGTAAGAGTTATTAATCTATACACTTTATTTTAGTGTTTAGTAACACAAGCAGAGTGCTTGGTGTTTATGTATAGAGATAAGCAAGTAGAGAACTTGCTGAAAAGGTGTAAGTTTATTTATGAGCTTTGAAAAACCAACAGGTTGTAAAAGTTTTTGGTTAGCTTGAAAAACCAGTAAGTTAGTTGCTAAACTTGCTGTAAAACTAACATGTATTTGATCAAGTTAATCAAGGTATTAGTGGAACCTAAGCTCAGTAGAGAAGACTAACTCAGAGAAGTGGAGTAGGAACCCAAGAAAGGTCAAACCACTATAAAAATCTTGTGTGTTTTATTATGCAATTTGTTTTATTTATTCTTGTAGTACCATAATCATCTGATTTGGACCAAAAGTTTTAAAAGCTCAATTCACCTCCCCTCCCCCCCCCCTCTTGAGCTACCATTGTATAAGAGACCAACAGATATACAGTAACATCAATAGGAAATGACACTAGCTTTAGCGCAAACATACGCAGTCATAAAGCAAGATTGGGTTCAACAAGGAAGAGAACTTAAAGGATGGCAAGAGATGATTCATCACCTTTCTCATACCTAGCTCAGACTAATGCTTGACTTGAACCAACTACATGAAACATTGCTGGGAATGGAGGTTGTATACCTTTCGGTAGATTTTTCAAAGCTTCGAATTGTTGTAGAAAAGCATAAAGACTCTAACTTGTCTTCTAGTTACTGAAGGGCGTGAAAAATGACTTTATATATTCTTAGTTGTTATTTTGGTGTACTTTTTGATTATTTTACTTATGTAAGAAGTATGATGCAAGCACTGGTTGTTTGAATCTTTATGTGTTATCGAAGGCGCATTCTGTGACCATTTTCAAATATTAGATGAAATATATTGAAGAACTATTTTCAAATGCTAGAATTTCTAATCGCTTATTATTTTAATCTATATTCAAAATTTCACATTATATCCAAAAATCTAGCCTCCATGTCCAAAATCCATCTCTAAGGCAACAACGCATTAAAATCCAACACTGGAATATCTAACCACTTATTGTTTTAATCTATGTCCAAAATTTTGCTGCATGTCCAAAAACCCAGGTTTCATATCTGAAATACCACTCTAAGTTCATAATGTATTAAAACCCTAACGTAAATAGGGAAATTTCTTCATCTTTTCATTGTAGACATATCAACTTTCTCTCTCCTTCCTATTTCCCATGTCCGAAATCTCATCTATAGAGAGTACGATTCAGCTTCCCGGGACATTTAAATTTTCTCCTATTGCACCTCTTTTCATCTTTATTTTTCCCATTTCTATCATATTTTTGTTCCAAAGATTTCCCAAATCCATCTCTTCTTCATCCTGATATCTTTCCAAAGTTGACCCATAGTTTACTCATCAACAATATCTTTCCAAAAATAGGATGTAGAGATAACATTTCTAAGAGAGATGCTAGAATGTTGTGAGCATTGAAAAATGGGAAGAAAATAGACTTGGCAAAAATAATCTTAAATAATTTGTTTCAGGTCAAAGAAATAATAAATTTCCTCTTCAGGTCAACTATCCTACTCACCAAAATTCTAACATCCATGAAGTCTACTCTCAAAATTCTTCTCACTCATCTCCACAGAAAACTCTCTCTCCTCCATCACAGTCGCCTCCTGCAACAATAACTCAAGTTGCATCACCTCCTGCTTCAAGTCTACAATCTACTAGTCAATCCACTTTCTTTACTCTTGTTCAGACTCCACAACCATCTCTTTCTTCTCAACTGATAACACCTTCTCCTCCACAAAAACTTCTAATGTATTCTCCTAAAGAACTTTCAAAAGTCTCTCAACTTCCCAAGTGTTTTACTCCAGTACCCACAGTTCCCACTAACTTTAAAGGAGTACAAAGTGAAAAGGCTAATGTTCCTACTAAGGAACTTTAGTTAAACATCATACCCACCGTAATAACACTCAAGCCAAAATATAAAATTTAGCATCTCAAACTTCCCAAATCAACACCTTTAACTCCTAGGAATCTAGGAAAAGAAATAAAAATGACTCTCTAGGAAGTTGAACACAGGCAGTTGATAAATCAAATAACTACCTTCATTCTTGAGTTTCAAAATAGACCCTTCACTTTCCTTGATCTTCCTTTCTCAGATTTTGAAGATCAGAATTTTCTCAATAAAATTACAATAATAAAAGGTCCAACTAAGAACTTTAAACCCAAACTACTTTCAGTTGGTGATAAGATTATAGATAAAATACTGAGTGATTATATCCTACCCCCCCCAACCCCCCACTTCATCCATTCCACCTCCTCCATGGCCACAAAATCCTTCACTTAAAATTGAGTTAGGACAAATGGAAGATATGATTTCTTTTCATATTGTAACTAACATATCTTATCCTAACTTCATTTATTTTCCAAAAGATGTGTATTTGTGGCATAGGAAGATGCACAATGATGCATATATGCTTGGTCTTCCTCTTCCCTTTCTAGAGTTTGTAAATCCTTTGTATAGAGAAAAACTTAGGATTGTTATTTCTTCTGAAGAATTACGAAAGGTAAAATCTAAAGTCTCCACATCTTGCTCCCAAACTTCAGTTGCTCCTCCCTCCACTTCCAATTCTTTAGTCACCCCATACTTTGCTCCAACACTTCCTTCCTCCAATGTTTCTCCACCTCTAAATGCTACTCCTTCAACTACCATACCCCCTTCTTCCATCCCTCAGCTTCCTCCATCCAAAACTCCTTCTCCCAATTCCATCCCTCAGCTTCCTCCATCCAAACCTCCTTCTCCCAAAAACAAAGTTCCATTTTCTAAGCTCAAACCTCCCCAAAAAATAAAACTTCAGTTTCTAAACGTTCTTCTACTACCATACCCCCTTGTTCCACCCCTTAACTTCCTCCATCCAAACCTTCTTCTTTCAAAAAAAAAAGTTTTATTTTCTAAGCCCAAACCTCCAAAAAAAAAAAAACAAACTTTAATTTCTAAATGAAAACCCTCACTTAGCAAGACCAAAACACCTTCATACAAACCACTTCCACCTCCTTTCATATACTTAGACCAAAAGGAATATACTCATAGACTTGTTGCAAATAACAAAGCTCATCAAGAAGGGCATCTCTATGTCTACTCTGAGAAACTCAAACCTAAATACATAGCTCGTCTCAAAATTACCCCTCCCCTGTGACTCCAATAGCAGTACCACTTGCTTCGGCACAAGCTCAATCTCAATTGGCAATGATGGTCACAACTAAAATAGATTGTCAACTATTTTTCAAAAGACTAAGGATGAATGAATTCAAAAAACAGGAGCCATAGTCCAAAGGATAAAGTGTTGTACATCTCTTTTTTCCACAAAGATATTCTCTGTAATCCTAGTTTGTACTCATTGATGATTGTACGGATACTATGTACATTTCTTTCCATCATTAATAAAAAATATCATTTCTCCAAACATTACATGTACTTTAAGTCACTGACGAAGTCAATCTAACTAATGCCCAACTTTAGACATAACAAGGCCTCAAAGTAAAGAAAATAATATAAGTTCCGAACTTAAGCAAAGAGTTAGACGCTATAAAACCAAGTTCAGATACCAAACATGTCAAGAAGTCCAAGTTCAAAAAACACGAGAGCTAAGTCTTAGACATACTCATTGCTGAAGATGCAAGTCTAAAAACTTAGTTTCAGATATAACCAACTCAACACCGGACATAGCCAGAGATATACCATGCAACCAAGAGCAATTCGCGTCAATCTAAGTATGAAATCTTAACTTTAGACTTGTAAAATAATTTTCGGACATTGCATTTCATTCTTGAACATTGGTGAATCCAGTGTTGTGGGCTGAATAATTCAACCAAGTTTGAATTATTAACTTCAAACATGGCAATTCACTTCCATTGTACAAAATGAATGATTCTTCTAAGTCCAAAATCTTAACTTCGGAAATGAAAAACCATTTTCAGACTTGGCATTTCATTCTTAGACATAGGCAAATTCAGTATTGCGGGTTGAATAGTTCAACCAATTTTGAATTATTAACTTCAAACATGATGATTCACTTCTAGACATAAGTAAAAGAAGGTTGTACAAAGTGAATAGTTCATCTAAGTTTGAAATCTTAACTTCAAACATAGAAAATCATTTCCAAACATGTATTTTATTCTCAGATATAAGCGAATCCAGAGTTGCAGGCTAAACAGTTCAACCAAGTTTGAATTATTCACTTCAAACATGACAATTCGCTTCTGGACATAGGTAAAAGAAGGTTGTACAAAGTGAATAGTTCATCCAAGTATGAAAAATTTATTCTAGACATGGCTATTCAACTCTAGACATAGGTACTCAATTCCAGACATGACAATTCATTCTTTAGACTTAACCAAATGCAGTTGATCCTGAGTGGCTAGAGGAAGGAGAGGGAACAAGAGTATCATTAAAATGAGGATCTTTGGAATTTTTAATTTTTTTAATTTTAAGCTCCTTTACAAAGCCAAAGACGAAGTAAGAGACGAAGTAGCTGCTACAGTAAAATGCAATAATAATTTTACTAATAGTAACTTACTATAGAACATCTACAGATAAATAGGCAGACAACCAATTCATCTATTATTAACTACAAACAAAGTAGTGCTACAATTATTTGTTATAGTAATGCTACTACAATAACTTGTTGAGGTGAAAATTCGCTCTTTTCACATATTAGAAATTCAATATACTGCAGCAGCTTTATCTTGCAATAATCTTGTACCAAGTGGTCTCCAATCTTTTTAGATTATAAAAATAGATAACCCATTGAAAAAGAACAAAATGTTTAAGGATTCTAAGTGCTAAACAAGAATTAAACATCAAGAAACCCATTAAAATTATTAAGTGTTAGACTATAGATATTTACTCTTACCATCTGCCATATTTCAGAAAGTTTGAGTTACAGAAATTTCAAAATATGCTTAAAGATGTCAATCTGATTACTTTATTCGAAATTTAACACTATTTGAAGAAATAGTGGAAAGGCAGCAGATGGAAGAATAAGTTCAGAAAACAAACATATTTGCCCAGGAATGAAAAAGTTCACATTTGTCCATAACTTACTACGGACAAATCGAAAGATAAATGTAGAATAAAAAAGAATAATTCATTTTTTCTGATCGAGCAGATGGAAAGACAAAACCAAATTCGTCTATAGACCAATTCGATTTCGTTTGTGGTGCCACAATTCATTTGTTACTTACTATAGACGAAATATATTCACAAAGCTTCAACTGGCAAATTCAAATCAATGGGAAGTTTGCCTAATACTTATGACAGAAAAATGTAGAGACAGAGAGGCCGTGACTTTATTCCAAGATTAATTGATTCATGTGACTTGCATTAAAGTGACATTTGCAGTCTATGCTTTTAATATACAAAATCATCTCAGTCACCATTTCCAGCAATAAGTGGCATTGTAGATTTTCTAGCTATGACAAATCAAATGAGGAACATTTTTTGACACAACTTTTTTCTTATCTGAATGGTGCTATAGCAACTTGAGACAAATTAGAAGGCATGCACTTTATTAGCAAAAATCACAACGATCTTCTTTATTTAAAGCTGCTTTTATTCCTGTATCAAACCTAACATTTTCCTCTGCAACGGTCAAGTTTTTGAAAATCTATTTAAAGAGATGAGTTAGAAGATTTAAAGTAGGTGAAGGAAAGCTTTTTAAATATGCTTAACCTTATGTAAATCTTTCAACTCATGGCTATAAGCTTAAACCTTCAGTTATCTATTCTTGAGCTCCAACCTTCACATTCTTAATGACCATTTTCTTTACATTATGAGAGGATTCTTTTGTATGACTAGAGTTGTAAAAGATCCCATCTTCTCCTGTACTTTATTATAATATTTTGTAAAAGTGTATAAGTTTTCTGGTTAATCTGAAAACCAGAGAGTTATTGGTGATCGCTAGAAAACCATTAAGTTTGCTGGTAAGCTTCAAAACCAGTGAGTTTTTTGGTAAGCTTGTGAAAACTAGAAGAGTGCTGGGAGCACCAGTTTTGCTCCTTGAAAATGAAATCCAGAAGAGTGCTGAGAACACTAGTTACGCCCCCTAGAGTTGGAATCTAGAAGAGTATTGGGAGCACTATGTTTACACCTCCTAGAGATGAAATCTATAAGAGTACTGAGAATACTGTGTTTATGCCCACTAGAGCTAGAATCTAAAAGAGTGTTGGGAGCATTGTGCTTATACCGCTTAGAGCTAGAATTTAGAAAAGTGCTGGGAGTACTATTGAATTTTTATTATATGGGATATAGTGGAACCTAAGGCATAATAAGAAAAATGTGCTCTTGGAAGAGTGGATGTAGGGACGGTTACTTGAACCTCTTTAAAAATATTGTGTGTTATTCGTGTGATTGCTTTACTTTCGTGTGATTGCTTTACTTTTCTTGCACATTATTGCTTTATTATTTATCTCATACTGTATCACACATAAGCACAAAAAGAGAGAATTAATCCAACAAGGGGTTAAGCAAATAATTTTTATAAACCTAATTCTCCCCTCTCCTCTTGGGTTAAGCCATCCTTCGGGACCCAAGAAGGGGTGGGTTGCGGGGGATGCTTAGAGAGATGGGATTATGGGGATTATGTAGGAGAAGATGCTAAGAGGGTGCATATTGGCCAAGAGGGAGATGGGTCTCCATTGCCCATCCTGTTGTGGAAGATAGGAAGCAGGTGTGACTGAGGGAGATAAGAAGCAATCACTGTCATTCCGTACGTGCATTTCTTTTTCTCTAGGAGTTGGAGTCAAAAGCCTCACTCTCCCTCCCTCCCTCACTTGCAATGTCCTACGAACGGCCTAGATGATGCTCGCTTCATTGAATAGCTATTACGCCAATTACATTGAAATATTCAATGTAGCTAGCTACACTAGATTATTTCATATATATAATCTCATGAGGGGTAATCACTTACAACCAATTCCAATAAAGCCCAAAGTGCACTTGGTCCAAGTGGGCCCCACCAAGATGTTTTAATGGAATCAAAACTGTGTAAGTTATTTTTAATTAATTATTTAATAATGTTACCAAAAATTATTTTTATCAAAAATTTGAATGAGCTACACATAAGATGTGAATTTTAACATACTTATATTCACTATAAAATGGCTATTAGTTTAGTGGCCCACCTATTTATATATTTTTTAAAATTATTATACTCTTAATTAAATAAATAATAAAAACAAAATCAATGATTTTGATTCAATGAAAACACCTTGGTGGGGCCCACTTGAATAGTTCTACTTTAAGCTTATGTGTGTGTGTTTTTCGTTCATTGTAACTCTTCTAATGAGTTTTGACTCATTAAAAGAAAATTAGTTTCGTTGAAGTAAATCATATGAGGCTCCACAACCTATTGTAAATTAGTAAAAATCATATATTTAGTGCTAAAAGTATCATAAAGTCTTTCTTTATAGATAGAATATTGTTTTTGATTTATCTAATTAGATAAACAATGAAATAAATAAGATAAACATGATATGAGTTACGATAATTAATTTATTAGTACCCAAATTGAATGGTTAATAGTCACATTAGATAGATGATGAGCCGTATCTATATATTAAATTTTATATAGCTAAATATGATATATAATTATTAAAAATAAATTGAATATAAAATTAATGAAATCAATAGTATAAAATAACACAACATATATTTAAAAAGGAATATATTCTCATCCAACTTAAAACTAAATGTGTCATTCGCTTATAATTTTTTCACAAGCATGTTCCACCTCTATTTGAATAGCATCTAATTATTCATTATGATTGCTTCATAATACATTTAATTCATTAAAAAATAAATTATATCTAACTAAAATACACATATGGGCAGAAACATAAAATGATAAAAATCAAAAACTTTTATTGAAAATTATTATAAGAATAAATTTTTAAGAAAAATAATATTTTGATTTATCTATTCATGAAATAATTATTAAATGAGTTAAATTGTATAGATAATATGATCTAAAATACTCAAGAATTAAAATAATTTTATTCATCAAATATTCATCCGGGTAATTTTTCTTACTCTAGTTTTTTATGAATTTTTATTAAGATTAATAGAAAGCTAGCTAGAGGTTAAAATTAATAAAATCAATAGCATAAGACAATATAAGATACTTATATTTAAAAATTAATTTATTTTGATCAAAGTTTGAAAAAGCATGCTCTTCATTTATCACTTTTAACAAATATGTTCTACCTTTATTAAATGTCATCTAATTTGTCTATCATAATTATCTCAAAATGAATTTTGACTTATAAAAAATAAATTTTATCGAACTAAAACATACATGTGAGTTAAAAATATTAAAATAATAAAAATAAAATATTTATTATTAAAAATTACAAAATGTACAAATACTTTTTAAGTAAAATATTATTCCTGATTTATCTAATTATAAAATAGTATTAAATAAATAGATATTATAATATAAGTAACTATATAGCCAAAATGACTTCATCTTGCAATGTTCATTATGATAGTTTTGCTTGATTTGGACTATATGAATATTTCATTAAACTTACTTTTGGAATGGAATAAATAAAATACAGTTGAAAATTAGATGGCTATATTAATTTCATGACAATGATAGACTCAAATGCGTCAATCAAGGGTAAATTAAAATCCTTTGAAGCATAAAGTTCCAATATTTATTATTGTTAAAATTTTTATTATTTGATATAATGATATATATCCCATCAATTCTTCACCAACTAGTTCCTATACATCTTTGTACTATTTTCTCACTCAACCATTAAAAAAAAAACAAAACAACAAGATATCTGAAACTTAAAGTAATGAACGGTTAGGATTAACCGATTAAGTACTTTACTTGCCAAGGCATTAGATTTGTTACGCAACAGTACTTTCTCTTTTCCATTGCCCCCATAAGTTTCATGAAATTTCATAATTACTCCCATAACTTAAATAACTTTAAATTATTCATAATATATTTTACTTTATTTTAAATAATTTAAATATATATTAATAATTTCAAATTTTACGTAGGGGGATATCTCGTAGCGCAAGCACGAACTGAACCGACAGTGATGCTCTCCCTACGGTTCGATGCTGCGGGTAAAATTGTGACCGTCAAAGCAGCCTGCGAGTAGGAAACTTCGAGTGTGGAGAGGGATGTTGAGGACCATGTATACACGCCCTGGTACTCGGGTGGTTTCAAAACATCTTTTCTTTATTTTTCCGCATTTTTCTCTCATCCTCCAGCATAAAGATAAGGCTGCCCCGGTGAAAAAAAAAGAGAGCAAGAAAAGATCTTTGAGAGGATCACATCTCTAATCTCAAGCAAGCATTCCCATTTGGTTCGAGTCATATATTACATCTCTTAGAAGCACCATGGATGCGGCCATTGGAGTGTAACCTTTGTACTTGACGGGAGAGGGATTTTTTCCCAATGTGCCATTTCAGCCCCTTTCTCGCAGCACTACTTCATCTGGAGAAAAAATGAACAAAATTCTACCTGGTAATCCTCCTGCCTTCTGCCTGATTCACATAAATCAAACAGTGAGTTTCCCTCTTTCTTTATTTTGGGTTTTTTTTTTCACCATCATCTTTCCTCATTTTGTGGTTCTATCTGAAAATTTTTAACTGTCATTGTGATCAGAATTTTTTTTCTGCTTTTAATAATATTTTTGAAACCGGTTAGTTTGCAAGATGTGCCCAAAATCAAGGCGATGACTAAGGAGATTCTTTCCCTCTCAGCCCGCTCTTAGGATTCGATTAACAATTAATATAATTTTTTTAGAAACTGAGATGTTGCAAATACACAAATCATGAGTAGTTATATTTTAACTTCCTGGACTTTCTCCTTATTTCTTAATAACTAAGATTTTCATCTTTTAAGATTAAAAGACACATTTTTGTAATGGTTTTTAATAGGAGAAACTACTCGCCAAACCCCTCTTAGATTGCACGGCCTGAGATTTGAATTTTTTTCGTTTAGGTGGGCCATGTCGATTCAAACGAGAATAAAAATAGCCAAATGTGAAGAATTATAAGATTATTATTTATCATGGTAAAAGGTTCATCCTTTGTATGCATTTGAATCCGCAGCTGGGTAGTGCCAAGTTTCTATACAATAAGTTCTTTTAAAATAGAAAATTAACAAGTTGCTAAAAAATCTAGGGCTGTTTAAACTTATACTTAAGCAGTTGTTATTGGTAGAATCGTTTCCATGTTCATTCTGATGGATAGCGAATGGTGATTTAGGAGAATGCTCCTAAAGGAAAGTGGTACGAAGAGAGGAGGAGGAAGAGATGTGAGCTTACTCTTGCTTACTTACTTAATTGCTTGATACATAGAGACTAGACCTCTATTTATAATGTGTGTAGGATCATTTTAGAGTATATTCACAAAAAATATTTACATCCATTAAGAAATATCTAGACACTATACTAGATTTTTTTCTTATATTTAAATATTTCTATTACAACTCTATTGCTAGAGGATTCTAGAGCATGACCATACTAGATTTTTCTATTGGATATTTTTATTATCAATGTCTACATATTTCTACCATCAAGAATTTTCTAGATTAATTACTCATTTAACAAGGGGTTGACAAGGCAATTTATCCAAAAATCATGGCAACAACAACATTGAAAGGGGCCTGGGAAAATCTAAAAAATGAATTCAAGGGCCATGATAGAGTGATTTCCATTAAACTCTAATCTTTATGGAAAGATTTTGATACCTTATTGATGAAGGAAGACGAATCAATTCAAGTAGTCATCACCCATGTCTCAAATATTATTAATATTTGAAGATACTATTGAAGAGAAGAGAATTATACAGAAAGTTTTAAGGAGCCTTCTTACTAAATTTGATCGCGTGGTGGCTGCTATTGAAGAATCTAAAGATTTATGTACACTCACTTTATTTGAATTGATGGGATCTCTTCAAGCTCATGAGGAGAGAGTGCGTAGATTTCAGAATAGCCACTAGAACAAGCCTTTCAGTCAAAATTTAATCTTTCCAGGAGGTGGAGAAAAGAAAATTCAGAAAAGAGTCAAAATAGCAACGAGGTGAGACCTCAATATCAAAGAGGATCACAGAATAACCATGGTAGGGGGGAGAGGAAGATATCACGATCAAGGAAATAGAGAAAATGGTAAATATTGCAAGTTATGCAAGAAAAGTGGCCATGATGCAAATGGTTGTTGATATAAATGCACTCAGTGCAAAAGGCCCAATCACTTTGAAAAGACTGTTGGTATAAAAAATAAGCCAACTTTTCTGAAAATGATAGCTCAACTGATCAACTATTTCTCTCTTGCTTGAATATTAAAAAGGAGTCACATGATATTTGTTATTTGGATAGTGGTTGCTCAAATCATATGACTGGTGATAAAAATTGCTTTGTTAATATTGATGAAAAGGTGAAGTCCAAGGTGACCCTTGGTGATGGAAAATGCTAAAATATTGAAGCAAAAGGAATTATTGCCATGAAAACAAAAGATGGAAATTCTAAACTTGTACATGATGTTCTTTATGTTCTGGGCCTAGCCAAAAATCTATTGAGTGTGGGCCAATTAATTCAGAAGGGCTATATGGTGAAATTTGATGATCAAAGATGTCTCATTATTGATAAGAAAAAGAGGCAATTAATTGCTGTTGTGAAAATGGCTGCTACTAATGTGTTTTCTCTTATAATGCCGCCTGATCAAAGATATGCTTTACAAAGTAAAAATATGGATGAATCCACATTGTGGCATTTGAGATTTGGCTACTTGAATTTTAATAGCCTAAAAGTGCTAAAGTAGAAGGAAATGGTTCTTGGGCTTCCTCCTATTACTATAGAAAAGAAAAATGTAAAGGTTTCATTTATGGAAAAATGCATAGATTGCCTTTTCTTAAATCATCTGCAGAGCTAAAGCTCCACTTAAGCTAGTTCATACTAATATATGGAGGCCTTCTAAAAATGCTTCTCTTGCTGGAAAAAGTTACTTCCTTCTTTTTGTTGATAATTTTACTTGTATGATGTGGGTTTATTTTCTTCAGCAAAAATCATAAGTTTTATCTTTCTTTATTCAATTTAAGGCCCTTATCGAAAAGCAAAGTGGACATTCTTTCAAAATTCTAAGGGCAGATCGTGGGGGAGAATTTATTAGTCATCAGTTCGATAAATTTTGCAAAATACATGACATAAAAAGAGAGCTTATAATACAGCATACATCATAACAAAATGGTGTCATTGAAAGAAAAAATAGAACCATTGCTGAAATGGCTCACAGTATGCTACAAGGCAAAAATATGCTAAAATATTTTTGGGTTGAAGCTGTTAACACAACCATTTATATTCTCAACAAATCTCCTACAAAAGTTATCCCAAATAAGACTCCCTATGAGGCTTGATATAAAAGAAAGCCAAAGGTTGAGCATTTTAAAAATTTTGGGTGTGTTACTTATGCTCATATCCCTAAAAAAAAAATAGAGAGAAGCTGGATGAAAAAGATGAAAAATGCATCTTCATTGGCTATAGTGATGAATCAAAGGGCTATTGCTTATATAAGCTTCATGCCAAGCTGCTTGTTATTTCAAGAGATGCCATTTTTGATGAAATGGAATCATGGTAATGGAATGATGTTAAAAGGAAAGGCCCACAATTACATGAAGAAGCTGAGAAAGAGATTAGCAAAGATCAAGGCTCAAATTCACCATGAACGACTTAAAGGCCTTCTTAACAACCGGGCTGTCCATCAAGTCCAAGGTACACTTGAAGCCCAGTTGCTTCATCAACTTCATCTCCAGATTCACCTCCTCCAAGGAAGTGGCAATCCTTGGAAGATATTTACGAAAGCTGTGATGTGGCTTTTTTCTCATGTGACCTAAAAAAAATTGAAGAAGCTACACAAGAAGAGTCATGGATAGAAGCTATGAATGAAGAGATGAAGATGATTGAGAAAAATAGAATGTGGAAGCTGGTTGATAGATCAGTATACAAAGAAATTATCAGACTAAAATGGGTTTACAAAATCAAATATAATGAAGATGGCCAAATTTAAAAATATAAAGCCTGATTAGTTGCCAAAGGCTATACTCAAATGCTTGGAATCGATTACAAAGAAACTCTTACTCTAGTTGTTCGCAGGGAAACAATTAGAATTGTGCTTGCTTTAGCCACATAGTTAAAGTTGCAGGTTTTCCTACTAGATGTGAAATCGGCCTTTCTTAATAGAGAAATCAAAGAAGAAGTTTTTATGGAGCAACCCAAAGGCTACATTATCAAAGGCCAAGAAGATAAGATGTATAAGCCATAGAAAGCATTATATGGCTTAAAGCAAGCTCCTCGTGCTTGGAATAGCAAAATTGATAATTATCTTCTTCAACATGGCTTTAAAAGAAGTCCAAGGGAGCCATTGCTCCATGCGAAGATAGGAGGACGCCGAGACTTCCTCATATTATGCCTATATGTTAATGATCAGATATATGCAGGCATCAATCCAACAAAACTTGAAGATTTCAAGATGGCCATGATGCGAGAATATAAGATGACTGATCTTGGTGTCATGAAGTATTTCCTTTGTATGCAGGCAAAGCAACAACCAGGCCAAATATTTATTTCTCAAGAAAAATATGTAGATGATCTATTAAAGAAATTTAACATGGCTAATTGCAAGCCAATGGCTACGCCTATGGCCATGAATGATAAATTATCCAAGAATAATGGAAAGGAGAAGGTTGACAAGCTGATCTAATGCAGCCTGGTGGGATCATTGATCTACTTGACCAACACAAGGCCTGATATTGTGCAAGCTGTCAGCGTAGTCTCCAGATATATTTTGGAGCCTAGCAAGATTCATTTTGCAGCATATGAAGATATATCAAAGGTACAAAAGGCCATGGTCTGCTATATAAAACAGAAGATGATTTCAGTCAGTCTGGATACACAGACTGTGACTGGGTAAGATGCATCAATGATCGGAAAAGCACATGGTTATATATGTCTCAGATCTAACACAATTTCTTGGTGATCTAGAAAGCAAAAGATCATGGCATTATCAACAGCTAAAGTAGAGTACGTGACGGCAACAGCTGCGGTATGTGAAGCAATATGGCTCAGAAGAATTCTAAGTGATCTATAGCATGAGATGGCAACTCTACAACAAACTATTGGGACAACATGTTATCTATAGCTATGACAAAGAATCCGGTATTTCACAGTCGGTCAAAGCACATTGACATAAAATATCATTTCATTAGAAAACTAGTGGAGAAGGGCAAAATCAAGTTGGAGTTTTGCAAGACAGACAAGCAGCTCGCTGATATATTCACTAAGGCTATTACGATAGAAAGATTCACTTAATTTCGATAACAATTAGGAGTTCAAGATTTTTCTAGATTAAGGAGAAGTGTTAGTAATTTAGCTAGGAAATTCTTGATGGTAAAAATATCTAGACATTGATGGTAGAAAAATCTGGTAGAAAAATCTAGTGTCTTCTAACAATAGAGTTGTAACAGAAATATCTAGATACAAGAGAAAAATCTTATATAGTGTCTAGATATTTCTTGATGGATATAGATATTTCCTTGTGAATGTACTCTAGAATGATCTTACAACCATTATAAATAGAGGTGTAGTCTCCACATATCAAGCAATAAGTAAGCAAGCAAGAGTTAACTCACATATCTTCCTCCTACTCTCTTCATGCATATCACTTTCCTTTTGTAGTATTCTCCTCAAATAACCATTCACTATCTATCACATTCAAATTATTCAATCTTAACTCCTCAAATAACCATTCACTATCCATCACATTCAAATTATTCAATCTTAACTATCTCTCTATTGTTACTTGCAACATATTGCTATCAGGATCAACATTGCATGATGGTTGTTGCAGGCCTTTCATAGTCTTTTAGAAGTAGATTGACATGCAATTTAAAGTTTTGGCTCTCCTTCACAACTGGCTGATTCTCACTTGGAACCTGAACTTCAAAACCTGTAGTTTGCGGGCCAAATCGTATGAAACTTGGAGCTTGATAGTTGTACAGATGGGGATTACAGTTTTTAAGAAGTCTATTTATTGCAGATGTGCTGTGATTTTAAAGTTCTAACAAGCAATTTTTGTTTTATGCAAGTTAAAGGCCAAAACAATTGGCAAATTCAGAATGCTTGAGAAGTTTCATTTAGTTTTCAGAAGCTGTTATGTTGACATAGGTTCAGTTGAGAGCATTGATAGAAGATGTTAATTCAATTTTTGAGCTTTAATCACAACCGAGGGCTATCTTGCTAGCTACAGAGTGTAAAGGAGTGGTTGAGTCCTTGTAATACACCTTCATGATTTTCATAAAGGATGCGCTTCTAATTGCGACTTTATTTCATTGGGAGGAATGACCTTAGATCAAATGGTTCATGTTGTTCTTCCCTCTAATTTGAAGAATTATGTATGGTCAAAATGATTAAAATTCTTTTTGTATGGTTTCATATTGAATGGTTGTAATGGTTTCATTCTACTCATCAGATGGTTTTGAATTGAGCCGTTTGTTTTAAATGATTTTGGATGTGGGAAATTGTAAAATTATTTTCTCGTATCATGTAAGGATGAAAATGGCAAGCTATATTAGCTTTAGAAGTCAATAATTATTTTCATGTGATATGGTGGGTT
>JAYJMB010087632.1:0-20682 GCA_036873735.1 Pouteria campechiana
ATCACTAGTTTCATAAATCTTATTGATTATCTATGCATGGTTAAGGCACACACCTAATGCACAACCATGAGCTTCCTCGAATGAGAAGAGTAGATGGTTAAGGTGCACACCTAACACACAACCATTCTACTTGGTTTATAGTTCTTGATCATAATGGGTTTTCACCTCAATTATGCTACACACCATAAGTAATTGGAACGAGTGAAAGCACTTGATTTAAACCCACACACCAAACAGTAATAATCATATCATAGAAAGAATGAACCCAAGCAAGCATTGAATCCAATATCCAAATAATAAGGGGAGTCATTAAGTGGTGAAATCTAAACCCTAGACCTTTATCACTTGAGATTCATCTTATATTATTTTATAGCTCTAGATTACTGATTATCTTTAGTTTATTATTTTTATTAGTTCAAAGCAACAATCCATCTTTTCAAAGTTAGTTTTAGTTAGTAACTTAATTTAAGTAAATTAGTTTGCCCTTCTCTGTGAGATCGACCCTTGCTCATGTACATAGTACTGCTATACAATCATGTACTTGCAAGCTATTATAATTTGAACCATCACTGTAACATCGTTACTGTAGCAGAGTTATTGTAACAAATCACTATAGCACTTTGTCCGTTGCTTCTACTTCATCTGATGCTTCTGATTTGTCTGTCGGTTACTATAGTAGGTTACTGTAGCAATTTTCCTGTTGCTTTGTCTGATGCTTCTGCTTTGTCAGTTACTATAGCAATTCATCAATTACTTCATCTGCTAATTCAAATTTCATTTTCCACTTTGTATGTTACTTCAAACTTCGTCTGCAGCTTCGACTTAGACAAACTATGTCTTTTAAAGGTCTTATACTTCATCTTAGACAAACTTTGTATTCCACTTCTTCTTAGACAATGTACTTCATCTGTCACTGTAGCAGCACTGGAGTAGCTACTATATAGCAGACTTCGTTTCTAGGTTTGTCTGTAGACACTTTGTCTATAGCTTTGTGCGTCGCCTATCACTGTAGCAGATCTAAAATATTTTACTATAAGAAAAGTACTATAGCAAAATTATTGTAGCAGCGAACCTGCACTTGAAAATTTCTACACTTTTGCCACATTGTTAGCTTGACATTTTTCATCATATTTTCCATTGTAAATCATAATATAATTATCCATATGTAATTTGCATAAGTTGTAAAACATGGATATGTAATTATGATTTTGTGTTTATAAGCTCATTTAAGCACTCATTCTTTTTCATTCAAGAAGATATCTTTTTTAAGCACTTTTAACATGTGATCCAAGGCATGATAAACAAGGTTGAAAACAATATGGACCAATATGATTTCCCTTTTAGACTTATATCAAGGTGTATATGCTTTCATAAATGATATTCTAAGAAGGCACACATATTTCAAGCATATCTTTCTACTTTTCAAGCTTTCTATACTAGAAGTATCATTAGCATAAATCAAGTCTTAAGATAAGTTTTATTATCATCAAAATCATATAATAATAACAACATTAAAGGTTGAGCAAATTTCTAAATGATCATTATTTCAAGAGAGAAAAAGTTGATACTACATTGTTCATCAAAAATGTTGGCATGAATACCATGATAGTTCAATCTTGATAGTTCAAGTTTATGTAGATTATAGTATATTTGGTGCTACTAATGAAACCCTTTGTCTAGATTTTTCAAAAATAATACAAGCTAAATTTGAAATGAGCATGATGAGTGAGTTGAAATACTTCTTGGGATTGCAAATTAAGCAAAAAGATGATAGAAACTACATCTGTCATTCCAAGATTACAAGAGATATGCTTAAGAAATTCAAGATGGTAGAAGTGAAGGTTGCTATTCACTGCAATAATACTGCAAGTGTATGACATCAAGTTTTGTAGTATAGTTGTGAAAGAGTGTTGTATCAACAGGGATTAGGTATTCCAGTTACTCACTAGCTATTGTCATAAATAATTCTAACTTTATCTGAACAATCAATAAAAAAGATATTAAATTATAAATAAAATGGATAAGCTTCAAATAGAATAAATCAATGTGTAAAAACTCTAGAGGGTTGATTTTATTTATGCTTTATTCATATTTCTTTCAACTCATTACCAATTAATCATTGCCTTTGTTTATAAATCGAGGATCCCAATTCACTCGACCCCCTCTCCCGAGTGCCAAGCCGAGTATCTATTTCTAATATCCTGATCTTAGTATTTCTAAAACAATATGAATAATGGGAATGCATTAAGATCTATGGTCCTCTATAAGGCTTTTATAAAACATAAAAGCTCTTCGGAGTCATCTATAAGTTTATGTTGTGATGCCTTGATCCTATTCAGGATTACCACTCCCAAGTGTCAAACCCTAAATACACGATCAATCAAAATATGGCCAGTCAATTGAAAGAATTAAACACCAAACATCACAAATAAACTAAATTGCAATATGAACGAAGCAAATCATTGATTAATCCATGAATTTCACATAAAATCCATCTTCCCTCTAGAAAGAGGAAAATTAGCTAGACATGATGTAACATGAATTCATCCAAAAAAAAACTTGACATTATCATTGTTTAAATCATAAAATGAACTCAAACCCAAATCCACAATTACAAAGATTGAAATCAATTGAAACAAAGAAGACAATAGTAGCAAGATTTTCCCTTGTTCAACCAAACTTCAGTCCTTATAAACCAACTCCTTTCCTTTATCTTTAGCACTTGACTTTTCCTCTTTAGCTCATCCTTAAAAAACTCTCAAAATAACCTAAGAAAACCTTGCAAAAAGACATCCAAGAACCCGCCAAAGAAGTCCCTTAAAAACCATGAAATAGGAAGCTAAAAATTCACACTGCCATCGATGCCATGACCCCATATTGGGCGTCATAGCGCAAATCCTGCTGGTGGCCATGTTTAGTGGAGTTGGGCGCCACGGCCCCAATTTGGATGTCATGGTGGCAACCTGTTTGCCCAGTTGAGTTGCTTCTTTCATGCTTCATTTTTCCATTTTCTTTCATCCTTGATTTACATGTCTTTTGATCCTTAATTTAGTTCCATTCTTCCTCCATTCAAGGCTTCTTTAAAAACCAATAAAATCAAAGGAAAAACATCTAAAATTATCAAGAATAGACAACTAAACAAGCTTGAGTAAATGATATATAAGTGAATAAAATTTACTTTTCAAATACCCTCATACTTACTCATTTGCTCATCCTTGAGTAAAATAATAGAATAAAATTTTAAAAAGAACACAAGACACATCAATTAGGTTCATCATTCAAAAACCTCAATATGAATTAACATGGTCAAGAACAATATTTCAAGCTAGCATGTATGTTTAGAATTTCAACCTAAGAATTGTCCTTTCTACCTTAGATTCCAAGTGCATGTGCAACAACTATAGCCATTTCAATCTAATCACTTCATACTCAGATTCATTCATGTAACCAAGTAATACATTTTCAATGAAAACCCTACAAATTTACTGATTAAGCCAGTGAGACTACATTAGATGTGCATATAATGTTTTCCTTTTCTTAGTTTACTTTTTTATTCTTCTTATTTTCCTTTTTGTGGGCTCTATTACGATCACATTCCTCATATTTATCTTATTCTTCAGAATGTGATCCCCCAATCCTTAGGTTGTATTGCTACCACACCCCCAAACTTATTTTCTTTCAATTCATGGAGATGTGATCCCCCAATCTAAATGATGACTCCTTATACATGCTTTTCTTTTGTATCTACTGTTCGTCTCAATCACCAATTACAATGAATTCTAGAGTTTAATTGAACTATGCATGCTTACTCACCTAACTGATGCTAAGTACTCAATGCATTCAAAAGAAATGAATATGTGATCAATGTGTAAAAGGAAACTAGATAGACAATAATGATTTTCATCATTTTCATACTAACCATTATTAAATGTGACTTACATGTCATTGATTTTCTATGATGACCTTGAATCGATGATTAAAACACAAATAATTTTTTTCTGGTTTTTGCATTTTTCATAAACCAACACAATCAAATTTAAATAAACACAAATAGATAGAACACTAAACATAATAACACAACTAAACTCTAAAACATAGCTACGACCCCCCAAACTTGAAAGAAACATTATCTCAATGTTGAATAAAGCAATGTAAATGAGGAACTTCCCCGATACACTTATGGTTAGTCTTTTGTGTCAACCTCCGACTCATAAGACTCAGAAGGTGGGGAAACCAGTGGAAAAGTGGGTGGAGTGGGAAAAACAATGGAATTGGCTCCTTGTGACATTCTGCAATTCTGGAACATCACTTTTAGTGCATGGGTGTAACCACAAGGTAGTTGAATTGTTACCTTTGCTCCATCATCATTTTCTTTTGCCAATGCTCATTAGAGTTTCATATTTATTCAATCTACTTTTATAAATCATCCATGGTAAGCTCCCTAGGAGGAGGTTGCACTATTGGTCTTGGTTGGGACGAACTCGGTGCAATAGTGTCACACCCCATCTTTCGAGGCACAACCCTGATCGTTTTCCTATAATTTCCTTATTTTTGGGGTGGGGGTGCTTAGGTCCCATTCTAGTGCACCTATAATTTTCATTATTTCCCTTCCAAATTTACTAATTTTAATGGGATAATTTACAGAATTTGGGGCAGAGTTTCCCCTAAAAATATCAAAATCAATACCTGATATACATCATTTATCAAATACATTTCTAAACATCAATATTTGTAATTCCAAATCATAAATAAAACTGCAATTTCAACAAGTATAATCAAATCAAAATTAACTCACTGGCCCATCCTACTCATAGCCCAAAATCTGCATCCACCATGATGGCACTACACCTTAGGGGAAACATATCATGCTATCACAATATTATACATCATTTATAATTTGATACAATTAAACATCACTTGAGATCTTTGAATATAAGTATACAATGACTTATGAATTTCCAATACAAATTATTCTATTATAACAATAAAGTCTTCAACATTTGCTCACCAATCCCAAGCCTCAATTGGGAGTCTATACTTGACCTCCCAACTAAAACTTTAAACAAGAAGGCGTGAGTCTGGGCAAATCAGTAAATAAGCATAAAAAATAAATAATAATTGATCGATAGATAATAAATATTCAATCCAAAATAATCAATCATTTTGGCCATCACATATCACATTTAGAACATATAAAATCTCTCCTAGCTATAAACCATGACGAATGATTCTTTCTATTCCACTCAATAATTCTTAACGTGTCATAATCATAATCATATCCACAATTATCTAATATACAAAATCCATTTTGAAACAAAATTAGAGGATAAAATCTATCCTCCACAATCACATAACCATATTCCAAGAAAAACTCTAAGTATTTGAAGCCAAGGGATATGCGTTATCCCTAACATCCATGTAATCACAACCAAATATCCATTAATCTTAAACAAATATGGGATATCCACTATCCCCAATCAAAACACACAAGCCTGAATTCAAATCAATGGGATATTCATTATCCCCAACCAATCATACCTTCAAATAAAACAAGGGGGAGCCTACTTACCTTGAGTGAATTATTATACACTCTTCCAACTCCATGCCTTTTCGTCCTTCTGAGATCATCTTGAACAAAGCAATAATCCCATTCATTTACATATATAGTTTGAACTAATTCATCCCAAACCAATGAATTAGATAGTATGATTGATTGATTACTACCAAATGCATAATTGCATACTCATCAATATATAATCAAAAGCTAGTATATTTAACATCTGGTTAACCTCTACAACATGCCAATGAAATTCTGAGTGCACGTCAATTCGCTGTCATTCCACTATCATACCCAGAGTAGTTTCTTGTTGAAGCTTTTTAACAAATATATACTAATACTTTCTAAGTTCATGATTCCACATGCTTAAGTTGTCATAAAAACATCATAATCAACTAATTAAGCCTTTCCCATAGCAATTGCATCTAGATCATAAATTTTCCCTAATTATCAACCTTCATAAAACCTTAATTAACACAAATTATCATGTTTTATGCCCAACAAAGTTCAAAATTAATCTAATTCATGCCTTAATTAATTTCCCACATAATTATCATTCATAAGCTACGAAATTGGAGTAAAATAACTGTTCATCCTCCCAAAATCCAATGGTCATAGTTAGCCTAAAACCCTAGCTTAAAAAAATCATCAATTCTCGGGCATGATTAAGTTCTAAAGCATTATTAAGCAGGAATAAAAAGTTTTCCCCATCATTTTAATACCGAAATCCATCATTTTTCCAAAATTCCATAATTTCCAAAACCCTAATTAACAAAAAACCCAAATTTGGATGGGAAAAAGTATCTTATTGTGATATTCAAGCATGACTTCCTCCTATGGACAAGAATCCAAGCCTAAAACTGCAACTAGCATGCTCCATTTACAAGAAATTGAATCTTCTTCCATTTCCCACTGTCCAAATTCCTAAAATCCAAGCTTAGAGGCATGCTTGAGTGATTCTCTACCTAAACAAGGAATTTTCCAAACTAAAAAGGCATGAATTTGGCTAAACGGGGCTAGGGCATGAAGTTTGGGGCATAGGAGTAGAAATGGAATAGATAGAATGAAAAATGGAATGGGACAGAGCCTTTAAAAATCAAAATTTTTCAGGCACTCTAATGCACCACCGAACCTGTACCATGGTATAAACTCATTGGATAGACAGAAATTTGCCTTGTTGACACTGTGCTAAGGCATAGAATTACTGTGCCATGGCACAACCCTGCTAAACACCCAAAATTACCCTCTTCTAAAATTGTGCCATGGCACACATTTCCTATGTCGCAACATGGAATTGTTGTCCAACATTTCATTGTTTTTCTTCCAATTTTTACACTATTTTTCCACCTTCTCTTCAATCCTTCTTCATTAAACTTTAATCATTTCATTTTTCAACATAATTGGGGTATTAGAATACACAATTAATCCACTCTAATGAATCAAAAATAATTTCATTAACTCATCCTCTACCTAAAACTTCACAAAAGAGATGATGGATCGCTCAATACATGCCCTACATTAATTAATAGTCCAGTCTGAATGGCATAGTTAAGGAGTGCCCTTTCCTTAGTAATATCTGAAAAGTGGTTTGTTGGCTATATCTTGGTTGAAATAAAGTAATGCCATTACCTATTGTCTAGCATAAGCCTCACTCGAGGAAAGTTCAACATGCGGTCATTCTTCTTTATCCACTATGTTCCTAGTTTGGCCTTTGAATTTGAAGGTAAACCCCTTTTCCCTAATCGATTTCTTGATTTTACCTTAGTAGGGTTATGTGAATAGTAACTTTTAGGGGAAAATGCTATGAATTATTGTTATAACTGTTGAGTCTAATCATCCTACTTATCTTGATTTTGATGATGAATGTAATTAAGAAGCTAAGTTTTGATGATGAGCAAACATATGAGTGAAGAGTTAAAGGTACTAATTGATTACTTTCCAAGTGATGCAGCATTAATTTATTATGGAGAGTAACTATTAAGTTTAAAGTTTATTACATTAAGACATCATAGGAAGAAATTTAGAATGTTCAAGTAAAAATCTCTTAGAAGTATTCAAAAGTATTTCAAAGATAAGACTTAAAACTTAGAAGCATTCAAAAGTAATTAGATGTACTTCAAAACCCCTTAAGAACAATTCATAAATTTTTCAGAGACAAAGGGAGAGTATCAGAAGTCTTCAGAAGTTACTCAAAACATCATCAAAAGTAATTTCAAGATTAAAACCTTCTTAAGATCTATTTTAGAAGTACTCAAAAGTACATTATAGACAAATCAAAACCCCTTCAGAGACAAGGACTGAGGCTCAAAAGTTCAAAAGTATTCAAAAACACATCAGAACTTCTTAAGAAACAAGTTAGAGCCTTCTCAGAGACAAAGTGCAATCATCAAAATTAATTCCAAAGAATTTTCATACTTCAAAAGTTCATCAGAAGTATTTCCCAAGTCTCCAGAAATGTACAGAAGCAAAATGTTTTATTTCAAAGAAACTTTCTTCAATCAGAATTTCATCAGAAGAACTTCAAAAATGCTTCCAAGTCTCAAAGATGTCTTAGAAGATCAATAATAGTAGTATATAATAGTTCAGAAGAAATTTTTGAACTCATAACCCCATCAGAAGTTCTTCAAAATCTCTTCAAAGATAAGGCATGAGAGATCCTTGCAATAACATGTTGCATGGCCCATGTAGAAAATGAATCAACAAGCCAGATCTCCACCAAAGAACATTGCATAATAGAATTAGAGACTGAGGAAAACTCTTACTACTTTTATTGTTATGACTCGTCAAGCTCAAATAGTAACTATACCAAATGCAGGAAGCTTGATAAGCTACAACAATCATATAACTCTCTCTTCAATGAATTTGAAACTCTTGGCCAAAAGTTTACTAAAAAAAGGAAACACTTTGATGCAACTATCAAAGTGAATGCAATCTTTGTAGAAAGAAATCTATCTCTACAAAAAGAAGTAGGTAATTTGAAAAAGGAGATAGAAATATTAAATTGTATGTTAAGCAAATTCTCCAACCCACGAGAATCAGTTACAAAGTTCATGTGAATGACTAGTCAAACTAGTAAAAAGGGACTTGCCTATGAGCATTCAAATGATCAAAATGCACAAAAATTTGCTGCATGGTCCAAGGGTATGAACTCACAAAAGAAAGAGCAAATTGTCCAAACATTAGAAGTTTCATAGAATGTTCTTGGGTAAGAAAATCAATTGACTATAATGCACCTAGTAGAACTCTAAACACATGTTATTTTTGTAATAGCGTTGGACATAAAGTGTATGATTTCTATGCTAAGAGGATGCAAGGAAAAGGTGCAAATTTGAAATCGACCAAGCATCATGTACAATCTTTTTGCACACACAAGTTCACTAACATAGTTGGACCCAATGTTTAGATACCAAAGAGGTAAGAAGAATGTTTATTTTGTATGCAGGTAAGTCTTAAAGCCACATCTAGAAATTCTTGATTCATGGACAATGGATGTTCAAGTTACATGACTAGGAATAAGAATCTATTCAAAGACTTGAAGCAATTTCATTCGGCAATAATGAAAAGGGCTTCATCTGAGGTATAGGTAAAATTTATGGTGTGTTCAATGATTGCATAGAAGATGTATTATATGTAGATAGACTCAAGCACAATCTACTAAGTTTATGCGACAGAGGTCATAAAGTTGTGTTTGAACCATCCATATGTAATGTATTCAATGTAGATGACAATTTATTCTTCAATGGAAAAAGACATGGAAATGTATATCTAGTTCAACTAGATGAGATTGTAGGAAAATGTCTAATTGTTATTAAAGATTACCCATGGTTGTGGCATAAAAGGATGGAACACATCAACATGTCAAATATCAAAACTTTGTGAAAGAATTATCTTGTCAATGATCAGCCCAAACTGAAGTTTGACAAAAAATCATATATGTAAAACTTATCAAGTGTCAAAACAAACCAAAGTATCCTTTCATCCCAAGAATGAAGTATCCACATCTAGAACTCTAGAACTATTACACATGGATCTCCTTAGACCATCAGATACTATCATCCTTGGAGAAAGAGATATGTGTATGTCATTGTAAATGACTATTCTATGTTCACAGTGGTGATTCTATTAGCTAGCAAAGATGAAGTATTTTTAATATTTTTTACTTTTTTAAAGCTTATTAAAAATGAGAAGCAAATGTCAATTATGTCCATTCATAGTGATCATGATGGTGAATTTGAAAATAGAAAATTTGTTGAATATTGTGAAGAAAAAGGAATTCACCATAGCTTCTTATCCCTTAGAACTCCTTAACAAAATAGAGTTGTCGAAAGAAAGAATAAGACAATTCAAAAAATGGTAAGGACCATACTTAATGAAAGTAAATTGTCCAAAAAGTTTTAGGGAGAAGCAATAAGCATAGCTTGCTATGTGCTAAAAAGGGTTACCATTAGAAAAATTCTAAAGAAAACCCCATATGAATTATGGAAAGGAAAAAAAACCCAACATCTTTTATTTTCATTATTTTGGTCACTAATGCTATGTGCTGAACAATGAGAAATATACTTTTGGAAAGTTTGATTCAAAAAGCAATCAAGCTATCTTCCTCAGTTACTCTTCAAATAGTAGAGCATTTAGAGTTTCCATTAAGAAAACACAGACTGTAGATTAGTCTATGCATGTTAAATTTGTTGAAACTGATTTAATCTTGAGAAAGGAGAATGATAGTGATGTAGATGCAGAGAAAATGAAAAAGCTGAATTTATAAGATCAAGGGGGAGAAGACACCACAAAGTAGGAAAATATGCAAGACCAAGGAGGAGGTGAGTGAAGGTAATTTTCCCTATCAACCTCTTACAAATTTGAGATTTGTTAGTGCCCATCCTCAAGATCAAATCATAGGTGATGTCTATGAAGGAGTTAAAGATAAGAAGATCCATGCAGAACATTTATGGTCATTCTGCATTTATCTCTAATAAAAAGCCCACTCGTATTGATCAAGCTCTAACTAATGAAAACTAGATCATTGCAATGCAAGAAGAACTAAATCAATTTGAAAGGAACAAAGTGTGAAAATTAGTTCCAAGAGCAAGATTTGTTGATGTAATTGGAACTAAATGGGTGTTTAGAAACAAACTGATTGAAAGAGGACTTGTTCTAAGAAATAAAGCAAGGCTGGTTGCTAAGGGATATTCTCAAGAAGAAGGAATTGATTTTGAGGAATCATATCCCCTATAACAAAATTAGAAGACATTACAATGTTACTTGCTTTTGCATCATACAAGAATTTTTGACTATTTCAAATGGATGTAAAAAGTGCATTACTAAATGGATATCTAAGTGAGGAAGTCTGTGCAGAACACCCTCTTGGTTTTGAAAGTAATGATCAACCTGACCATGTATATAAACTCAACAAAGCATTATACGGACTAAGGCAAGATCTAGGAGCTTGATATAAAAGGTTGAGTAAATTCTTAAGTGATCATCAATTTAAGAGAAAAAAGTTGATACTACATTATTCATCAAGAATGTTGTCATGGATATCTTGATAGTTCAGATTTATGTAGACGATATCATATTCGGTGCTACTAATGAGAATCTTTGTCAAGACTTTTTAAAGATAATGCAGGCTAAATTTAAAATGAGTATGATGGGTGAGTTGAACAACTTCCCTAGATTGCAAATGAAGCAAAAAGATGATGGTAATTACATTTGCCAATCCAAATACACTTGAGAAATGCTAAAGAAGTTCAAAATGGAAGGAGTTAAAACACCAAGCACTACAATGAGCACATCATCAAGGCTGGATAAAGATGAAAAGGGTAAACCTATATATCAGAAATTATATCGTAGTATGATTGGATCTCTTCTTTACCTCACTACATCTAGACCTAACATGCTAATTAGTGTGTGCTTATGTGCTAGATTTTAGTCAAGTCCCAGGGAGTCTTATCTTACTGCGGTAAAAGGAATTTTTAAGTACTTGGTTAATACACCAAGTTTGAGGCTTTTTTATCCGAAAGGAACTGGTTTTGAATTGGTTAGATATTCAAATGTTGACTTTAGAGGATACAAAGTTGATAAAAGGAGGACTAATGGAATCTATCAATTTCTAGGAAATAGCTTAGTCTCATGTTCTCTAGAAAGCAAACTAGTGTTACCCTTTCTACTGCAAGAGCTAAGTATATATTAGTTGGAAATTGTTATGCATTACTACTTTGGATGAAGCAGCAACTTTTATATTATGTATTAAAGTACAAAGATATACCCATTAGATGTGATATACTAGTGTCATATGCTTAACAAGAACCTTATTTTACAATTTCAAAACAAGCATATAGACATTAAACACTATTTTATTAGAGATCATGTAGAAAAGCATGATATATGTATAGAATATATGCCTACAAATGCTCAACTTGTAAATATTTTTCCTAAACTGTTGCCATTAGAAACCTTTTATAAAATTAGGCATGACCAGTGTGAATGCATAAGCACAAAATTTGATGTCTCTCTATTTGAAATTGTCTTGTAAATTGTTTGGATGAACCTCTTTTGAAATTACACTTTGTCTTAGACAACTAATTTTGTCTAAAGCTCGATAAATACTCTGTTTTAGACAAAGCTTTCGTCTGGAGTTATCAACCTCTTGCTACTCAATGATCATTGTCTGAAAACATGCCAATTGTCCAAAATCTTCATACAATCTATATATATCATCCAAAAAATCATTCTCGAGGTCTCACCTCATTTTCTTGCTAGATTAAGTTATAACTGCGGAAAATCACATCATTTTCTATTTTCAACAAACCTTCAGTGACCCTTTCTTGAAACATCATTTCAACCATCTACTTATCCTTCCACATCTAATCTATTTTGTATTTTGGATGTTTATCTTCTTTGATGTATCTCTGTTTGTACTGAAATGAAATGAAATGTTTGTTACCTTTGGAACAGTGTGTTTCTTTTTTATTATGACAAAAAGTGGGAGAGATAATAGTGTATTTTTTATTATGACAAAAAGTGGGAGAGATAATAGTGTAAAATTGTCTAAGGGGAGTGATAATATGCAATATGTCTATCAATGAACAAAAATAAGGAGAATATATGTGAAAATAACAACGGGTGATTATCATCAATCAGTCAGAGGGAGTCTATAAAATGCTTAATGGCATGATCTATCATTCAAATGGAAACAGAGATAGCTTATTATATATATATATTCATTCATTCAGGGGGAGACTTTCTTTTTTACTTATAATGAGATAATTTTAATCAAGTTTTTATCATCATCAAAAAGGTGGAGATTGTTAGTGTGAATGCTTAGTTTTGATTACAAACAAAACTTGATTAAGTTATATACTAATGAATATCTGCCAAATGCCTAATATGTAGAAACAGATTGTAAAAACATAATGTTGGTCCCATATACGATGAATAGCTCAAGAGAGGAGGGGTGAATTGAGCAGATAAAAATTATGGCCAAATAAAACTTGATGAGCCAAGAGATAGTAGTGATGCAGTACATACATGTAATTCCATGGTTGATTGTATGACTGCTTCACTTTTCAAGTTCAACTTCTCTTGGTCATTCCAATGTCAAACAGTTTGTAGTGTGTGTGTGTGTGTGTGATAACATTATGCTTGATGAAGTGATGAAGGATATAAAGTAATTTCTCAAGCAACTAATGAAAATAATGAAGTGCATGAAAGATAGAACAAGGAAGCAAACACACAGACAACACAATTTTTATAATGGTTTGGGAACCCAATCCCTACATCCACTCTTCCAAGAGCACCAACTCATTGTGCCATAAGTTTTTCTATATCCCATATAATGGAAGTACGCAAGTGTCCCCAACACTATTTTAAATTCAGGCTCTAAGAGGCCTGAACAAGTGTCCTTGACACTTCTTCTAGATTCCAGCTCAAGGGGACATAAGCAAGTGTCCTCGACAATTCTTCTAGTTTTATGAGTTCACCAGGAAACTCATTGGTTTTAAAGATCACCAACAAACTTGTTGATTTACCCGAGCTCACCAACAACTTTTACAATGTGGTTTTCACGAGCTCCCCACAAACTCATCTGACTAATTTGTCAACGCTCTTTTTGCACATTACATTGCCTCTTTTCTTAGGCTGATTTGTACAATGATTAAGCTCATAAATTAAAATGATATCTCATTGAAGCTCATTAGACATCAATGCTCCAGGTATATGATTAAGATAGTACATTTTAGGCTCATTATCTATCAACGCAATGAAGATTGATTATCTAGGAAGAAGAATAGTCTGATTGAGAGAGACGTTTCTTATTTAAGCTCTATTTTTGTTTTTCTCTCAGCTTCCTCAACCTTCTTCATTGTTGTTGCACCACCTTTGTATTGCTTCAAAAAATTTTGCCCGTTCAAGGTAGATGGCTTTCTATTAATGTTGAAGACCATTCTGATGTCTTTCATTGGAAGGGTATCTCCTTGAGAAACTCATTTGTAGCTGGAAAGCCTGCAACACTAACTTTGAAGAAGGTGCCTTTCCATTTTTAGCAAATGCCGAATGAAGACTTTCTTGGTTGACTGACTCATTTATTATCATGGAAAGATGCTTATTAATCCTAAAGGGACGCAGCCTCTGAAAGTTGCAATCTTTAATAGAATGCAGATTGCATTCCTTATAATTTCTTTCCATCTTCAACTAATCTTGAATTTTTTGATCAACTTTACAAACTTTGCTCCAAATGAGATTTTAACTAGAAAGTGGAGTCAGTGATATCTGGCACAGATGGCTTCTACACTTCATGATATATTATATTTTATCGGAGGACTCCTTTTGTAAATGATAGACAAAGTGACTCCATAAAATGTACCACTTCGTCAATGTTAGAGATTGATGTAACAGTTTATTTCATCTTATGGTTTGTCTATTATAAGTAACATCTAAATTGTAGAAGCGTAGATGAAGTTTCTCTTCTTAATTGTTCATCACATGTTGTTCTCTTGACAGACAAAGTTTCCTTCAGTTGGTAATGTGGCTTTGTCTATTGCTTTATCTGACAAGTGATCTTTGTAGCGAGGACAGAGCATCTTCTTATCAGACAAAGTATTCTTCACCAGATGAAGTATTCTTTTCATTAGTTGAAGTACCTTTTTCTGTTGTGAGTAGTAGATGATTCTTCTTGATAGATAAGGTTTCTTCCTTGGTGGATAAAACATACTTTGTCTATTGAGATCAGCAGATGAAGTTGCAACCCATAGACAAAGTCTTCCGAATGGTTCATCTATTGGCTTGTCTATTGTAAGTGATAAATGAAATTGTGTCATGTAGACAAATTCTTCTTTTAGTTGCTCATATGATGGTTGTCTATTAAGTAACAGACAACTCATTGAGGCATGGAATACTTGCTTCTTTAATGGTTGTCTGATGGCTTTGTCTGGTGCTTAGTGACAGACAACTTTTTGTGGATGAAGGTGACAAACACAGTTTTCTTCTTTAACTATTGTGCCACTTCTTCTTTATCTTCTATATTTTCTACAGAGATTGCCGATAGGTTCCTTGGCCTCTTTAGTTTTTAGATGAACTTTATATGATTGACAAATGATAAAGTAATTTTATCTTCATTTTGGCTTCTTCGTTTTTCTATTTTCTACTCCATTTTGTCTTTGCTTCTGCAAATCGAAATCATTTTTGTGTTGTGGACAAGTGTTGATTATAACCAATTTTTCTATCTTATCCATGAAATGATTTGTCTGAATCTTCTTGAGGTAAATGGTATTTGATACTAACTTTTTCTGTAGATAATTAACTTGATCACTCATCGATGCTTGAGCTCTATGGCTTTAGATTTCCTTAATGACTTCTTTTCAAAGTTTCAATGTCATTTTTTTTATTATTCTTGTCTTCTTTTGATTTGTGGATTATGCTTGATGATGCATTTGCTTTATATGCTATCTACTATATTTAAATTTTTCCCTGTATGTTTATATCTATTTCTGCAACACTTGGAAACACAAGTTTTAGTACCACACATGTTCACTCAAATGTTGTTGCGCATCATCAAAACTTGATTGATTATCATATGTATTGTTTGGTTCAACATTCTACCCCTTTTTGATGATGATAAAACATTTGAGTGAAATACCTTTCAACAAAGAGAATACTCATTTATGCATGGATAATTGTATATATAAAGGTATTGTAGCTCCCCCTGAATTAGTACACAGTTTACTTGTTTAACTTCTCCTAGCATAGCTTAGTATTTTTGTGACTCAACTCCCCCTAAGTGGATACCACTATTAAATTTTACACATGTATTTCATATGTCTCTTCCCCTCTTTATCATAATCAAAAAGGTAAATAACTTATCAAGAAATGTCATTCAAGTAATATGAAAAGACTACAAATTGAGAATTTTATTTAAGAAAGTATTCTTCATTGATATGCATAATAAATGTACAAGATCAAAATGCACATATATCAAAATACAGCAGTCAGGATTTGCTAGATATGGATAAGGAAAAGGTTTTCCTTCAAAATTGTCTTTAATATTGGTTGCCATCCGTCTTTTGTATAGGATCATCAACTTTTGAGGGTTTAGAAATGGATTTCTTAGTTTTGGTGATTGAAATTTTGAATCTTGAAGAAGGAGGAGGATTTGATAAACCAAGTTGAGGAGGTGAAGTTCTAGATTTTGTGGAAACAACTCCTTCTGGTTCAGTTACTCTTAATTTTTCAAAATATTCTGGATTATTAAACTCAGGGAATGGTGGAAGTAAGTTAGAAAAATATGCATCGATCTGCATGAATCTACACTGTCTATATACATCATATGGGAGATAGAATAGATTAGGATCTGATGCATTAAGAATAGCGCGAGGTGATATTCTTGAAATTATTTTGACAAGTAAGGACTTGTTTGTTGGAGGAGTTGGAGTAACTGGAGATGATGAGGATTGTCCCTAAAAATTTAATATAAAGTTATTAACGAATTCATATATGTTTGGAAGGTCAGGCTTCAAGTTTTTAGGAAAGGACTTTTTAATGATTTCAACATTTAGTTTTATGAATTTAGGGTTATCAAAATGTGGGAATGGAAGATCCAGATAATTAAAGCTTGCCTTTTGAGCTTTCAACTTAGAGGAGGTACATTTATTTATCTTTTATTTGTGTTGGATTTCTTCTTTTGTGGTTTTCACGAGCTCACCACAAACTCATCTAGCTGATTTGTCATCACTCTTTTTGCATATTACATTGCCTCTTTTCTTAGGTTGATATGTATAGAGATTAAGCTCATAAATTAAAATGATATCTCGTTGAAGCTCATTAGATATCAATGCTCCAAGCATATGATTATGATAGAACATTTTAGGCTCATTGTCTATCAGCGCAATGGAGATTGATTATCTAGGAGGAAGCATAGTCTGACTGAGAGAGATGTTTCTTGTTTAAGCTTTGTTTTTGTTTTTCTCTCAACTTCCTCAACCTTCTTCATTGTTGCTACACCACCTTTATATTACTTTAGAAACTTTTGTTCATTGGAGTAGATGGGTTTCTATTAATGTTGAAGACCATTCTGATTTCTTCTATTGGAAGGTTGTCTTCTTGAGAAACTCACTTATAACTGGAAAGCATGTAGCACCAACTTTGAAGAAGGTGCCTTTCCATTTTTAGCAAATGCCGAATGAAGACTTTCTTGGTTGATTAACTCATATATCATTGTAAAAAGATGCTCATTAATCTTGAAGGGATGCGGCCTCTGAAAGTTGCAATCTTTAATAGAATGCTGACTGCATTCCATTGAATTTCTTTCCATCTACAGCTAATCTTGAATTGTCCAATCAACTTTACAAACTTTGCTCTAAGTGAGATTTTAACCAAAAAGTGGAGTCTGTGATATTTGGCATAGATGGCTTTTACTCTTCACGGTATATTATATTTTATTTGAGGACTTTGTCACTTCAATTTGCCTTTTTAAATAATAGACAAAGTGACTCCATATAATATAGCACTTTGATGATGTCAGAGATTACTGTAGTAGTTCACTTCATCTTCTGGTTTGTCTATTATAAGTAACATCTAAATTGTAGAAGCGCTGAAGTTTCTCTTCTTCATTGTTCATCAGACTTCGTTCTCTTGACAGACAAAGTTTCCTTTAGTAGGTAATGTGGCTTTGTCTGTTGCTTTATCTAACAAACGATCTTTATAGTGTGGATAGAGCATCTTCTTATTAGACGAAGTATTCTTCACTAGACGAAGTCTTCTTTCCATCAATAGAAGTATCTTTGTTTGTTGTGAGTAGCAGATGATTCTTCTTTAGAGACAAGGTTTCTTCCTTGATGGATGAAACATACTTTGTCTATTAGATTAGCAGATGGAGTTGCAACCCATAGACAAAGTCTTCCAAATGGTTTTTCCATTAGCTTATCTATCGTAAGTGATAGATGAAGTTGTGGTGTGCAGATGAATTCTTCTTTTAGTTGCTCATATGATGGTTGTCTATTAAGTAACAGATGAATCGTTGAGGCATGGATGACTTGCTTCTATAAAGGTTGTCTGATGGCTTTGTCTTTTGCTTAGTGATAGACAACTCTTTATGGATGAATGTGATAGATAAAGGTTTCTTCTTTAGCT
Source organism: Pouteria campechiana (assembly GCA_036873735.1). Classification (NCBI taxonomy): domain Eukaryota; kingdom Viridiplantae; phylum Streptophyta; class Magnoliopsida; order Ericales; family Sapotaceae; genus Pouteria; species Pouteria campechiana. Next base: position 18,176 of record JAYJMB010087632.1, read on the forward strand.
ATTGTGCTGCTTCTTCTTTATCTTCTATATTTTCCACAGAGATTGCAAACAAGTTCCTTGGCCTCTATAGTTTTCAGATAAACTTTATATGATTGACAAATGCTTGAGTAATTTTGTTGTCATTTTGGCTTCTTCATTTGTAAATTTTCTGCTCCATTTTGTCTCTGCTTCAGCAAATTGAAATCATTTTTGTGCTACGGACAAGTGTTGATTATAACCAAATTTTTTGTCTTGTCCATGGAATGATTTGTCTGAATCTTCTTGAGGTAGATGCTATCTGATACTAACTTTGTCTATAGATAATTGACTTGATCACTTATCGATGCTTGAGCTCCATGACTGCAGATTTCCTTAATGACTTATTTTTAAAGTTTCAGTGTCATTCTTTTTTATTATGCTTATCTTTTTTTAATTAATGGATTATGCTTGTTAATGCATTTGCTTTGTATGTTGTCTACTATATTCAAATTGCTTCCCTATATGTTTATACTTGTTTCTACAATGCTTAGAAACACAATTGTTAGTACCACACATATTCACTCATATGTTGTTGTACATCATCAAAACTTGACTAATTGCCATATGCACTATTTGGTTCAATACATAAAACCTGCAGACAATCAGTATGCATGAGGATAATAGTTTGGAAGAAAAATAGAGGAGTCAAAATGTGCTCTAAGATGTTTATTTCATCTTTAGACAATTCAAAGCTTAAGACAAAATTAAAGAAGCAGATACTTCATTTGAAACCCAAGTCATTTGCAACAGATACTTCGTTCAAAACTTAAGTCATCTAGCTTCATTTATGATTTGAAGATTCATCCAAATTTAACTTTAGATGAATACCTAAGCAAAAGAGCTTTGTTCAACTATGTCAATCAGCTTCGTCCACAACTTGAAGTTCATCCAAAACTAACTTTGAATAAATGTAAAGTAAGAAAACTTCATCCAACTTCGTCCGAACAAGAGAAACAGAATAATACAAGTGAACTTCATCAAAATCCAAGTCTTTCTAGTTTTGTCCATGTCTTTACAATTTGTCCAAAATTAAATTCGGACAAACACTAGTAAAGTGAAGAGACTTCATTTGATGGACAAAAGTGGAAGAAAGACTTCATCCAAAATTAACTTTGGAAGATCAGAATGAAGCGTTAGACAATTCAAATCGAATAACTTTGTTCGAATTTAATGGATTTTTTCTAAAATGATGATTTGGTCAACCCATTGCAGCAACTTTTGTCCAATGCTTGCCCAAACCAGCAACTTTTCTTCTCCTCTAGCAAGAATGGCACTGCAAATGTTCTAGCTGATAAAAATTAATTAGAAGATGACATTTTCCAATGAGATCTAATCAAAATGGTCTTTTATATTTAATGAGATCACCTACCACCAACGACTGGAATTTAAAGGTAATATAAAGAGTAATGGTGGGACAAAGAAGAAAACTAAGGGAAACCTACTACATCTTTACATAGTCTAATCTTCTTCTATCCACTTGAGTCTTCATACTTAAATCTACTACATCATTCATTAAAGGCCAACAACTAGCATTTGGGAAGATCACTTACTTCAGCATTTAAGTTTCAAATTTCTTCAATTGAGCTTTTTGTGAAACATTTGTATAAGTGTATTCAATCTCTATACTCTTTTTCTTGTGATTGACTTGAGCTGGTATTTAAAATCAAGCTCAAGAAGAACTGTGATTATCTAATAAAGCAAGACTTACAAACAGGAGCTACATTGTTTATTCCCCTTGGAGCTAATCTAGAATAGTGCATGTTGCACTCGTTTATGCCTGATCTAAAAGAGTATGTGTTGCATTATTTTATGCCCCTTGGAGCTGATTTAGAAGAATGTAGGGTGCATTGATTGTATTTCTACTATAGTAAGATAGTGGAACCCAAGACACTAAAAGGAGAGTGCTCTTGCTAGAGTGGTGTAACATCCTGCCCTCCTCGGACTGTTACTCCAATTTACACCACAAATCCACATGATCATACCATGATTTTCCACTTCTAGGGTGGGTTGCTTTGATATTCTTTTTTTTAGTTGACTTAATTTCTACAAAAAATTGGACAGAGTCTCCCTTGAAAATAGGGTTGTCCACCTAGGTACAAATATTCATTATATATTATGATACATTTTTTTACTATAATTCATAAAATTAAGAAATTATATAATCCAATATCTCTCTAGTCATCTACACAACATCCTTATAATTGCATAGGCTCCCCCAGGACCGCGGCCGCATCATGATGACAATGAATTCACCACACCACCATACGATTTCTATTCCAAATACACTATACACCTCATACTACAATATTACATCAATATGGGTATAAATTATAATTATACATTATGAGATATAAATAAATTGTAATTACAATATACATAAGATGGGAATTTTCAATTACCATACAAAAAAATTACAAATTCAACTATTATACTTTCTTACCAATCTTGCTTCTTCTGGACTTGACCTGTCAACTAAAAAAATAAAATAA
>JAYJMB010087643.1:0-65539 GCA_036873735.1 Pouteria campechiana
CTTCTTTCTTTACTTGACTTTGTTTTTGTCCCCCCATTTTTTATAGAATATTTAATTTAACACCCCCACATTCATTTTCTTTTGCTTTGCTCATATCTCTAAAACAACCATGCACATGACATATATCTCTAAATGGGTGAGACATGATTTTTCAGGCTAAATAGGCTTGAATAAAGATGCTACAAGAAGAAAATTTGAATGTTAGTTTTTTCTTTCACATGCTTTGCATATGCCATTCTTTCATTAGGCTCAATGGGGACACTAGTGACATCAAATGTACTAGGTTGGCTTGAAAGGCTCAAACTGATAAAAAGTGTGCCTAAATCACTTTCAAATAAATATGTTATCTAGGATTTCGCCTTAAGGGACAATGAAACAAATTCTAACATGCTAGTGTCAATCAAAATAAGTTAATAAATTCATAACACTATTAACTGAATTGCATACACTTCAAATGATCATGACATAATGTGCTTGAAACATTTTCATTAGTCACAAAAAAGAAAGACTTTTTTATAAGACTCATTAAATCACAAGGAATGCATCTCCTTCTTTCAAAATCATATGGAATGGCAATAAAAAACTTAGCCTATGTTAGTGATTAATTAGAGAAAGTGTCATCTGTTCAATTTCATTATGTTGGCATGCAATTTCTCTTGGATGCACCATCCACAAAAGACACATGATTGCAAATTCCAAACAAACTAGACATTCTAAACATAGTTCTAACATAAGGCATATGAGTGCAAATTCCAAACAAACAAACCATTCTGAAAATAGTTTAAACATAAGACTAAAGAAAATCATAAAGAAACTAGAAAGCTGCTCCCTCAAACTTTAAGTAAACATTGTCCTCAATGTGTAAATAAAGAATGTAGAATCAGGACTTCCCTAAGTATACCAAATTACTCATCAGAGTGATCAGTGAGCTCCTCATTAACTGCTATTGGTGAATCTGGAGAAAAGGTCAGGGGAGTAAGAAAAACAACTGAACTGGAACCCTGAAAGAAACTGGCATCTCATTCATTGCTACGCTGTGGTCCACCAAATAGTTGAGTTGCCACTCAGTCTCTTCTAATATCACTCCTGTGAATTTCGCAACTCCATTACTTGCTCCTGAAGATCCCCAAGAGTGAGCTCCGAGATGGGAACGTTGGGTAGGCGCCTTATCCTAGAGGAGCTCAGGGCAGAAGAAGAAGTGCTAGCTCTACGACCTGCGGCACTGGTCTTCTCCAATGTATCCATGATAGCATCATCAATCATGGGCAGTGGTATTTGAACTCTTTGTCAGGTTTGCTAGCGACACCTGCTTGAAATGTCGATCTGCCATGAGTGCTTGAAACCCATCCATGGAGAGCCACTTGGAGAAGAAAGGGTGTGGAGAGGTCTTTCTGAGAGGGTGTGAGATGGGGAAATCAATGGGAGAAAGACGGATTTGGAGAGGGGAGGGGAATGGATTTTTTTTTCATGGGGAGTGCAAGGAAAGAAAGAGAGGATGAGTGAATAGGGAGATTGTGGGCGCCGGTGACTCGTGGGAGTAAGTGAGTTTGAGCACCAGCGATGCCACCTCGCTGCATGGCAAAACCTTTGTGTGTGTGTGTGTGTGTGTGTGTGTGTGTGTGTATATGTTACGATGGACGTTCGGCACTAGAGGTGCCAGATTGGTGCCAATGGCACCCCCTTGCTACAAGGTGCCAGATTGGTGCCGGCGGCGCCCCCTTGCTACCTCATTTTGTACTCTCTTGCTCCCTTCTTTTCCATATGTTGCTCCAAGGTTGCTTTAGTCTTGAGTTTTCTTCCTTGTCTTGCTCTTCATTTTTTTTAACATGAACTTTACCTATAAATCATAACATAATGGGTCATTATTAGATTCAAATATGCAAAACCATATAAAGTGAAGAATTTATTCCTTGAACCAAACTAAGTAGAGCTGAAATAGTAATTATTAGCTATTGGCATGCTTATGATTAAAGTCAATTATTCTACTACTAAAAAATTCAAATTAGAAGAAAGATCAAAAGATTGGGTTGCCTCCCAAGAAGCACTTAGTTTAAAGTCCTCATCCCGACTCCTTTGCTTCACTCTCCATCCTTCAAGTGGGTCACTTCTCCATTGTTGCTCTTATGTCTGAAATAATGCTTGATTCACTGGCCATTTACGTGAAACATTCTCCCATCTTGCATCCTCAGTTCAACTGCTCCATGAGGAAAAACTTCGTTGATGACAAATGGTCCTTGACCACCGTGACTTCAGCTTTCCAGGAAATAGTTTAAGCCTTGAGTTGAAAAGCAAAACTTGTTGCCCCGGTTGGAATTCTTTGTTAATAATGAGTTTTTCATACCATATCTTCATCCTCTCCTTGTAAATTCTAGAATTTTCATAAGCTTGGTGATGGAATTCCTCCAACTCATTCAGTTGATGCATACGCTTCTGAACTGCAGCCCCCAAATCTAAGTTAAGCTTCTGCATTGCCTAATATGCTTTGTGCTCCAATTCTACTGGAAGATGGCATGCCTTTACAAAGAGTAACTTGTATGGAGACATGCCCATGGGTGTTTTGTATGCTATTCGATATGCCCAAAGTGCATGTTCCAATCGGTTTGACCAATCCTTACGATTCCCTCCTACTGTCTTCTCTAGTATCTATTTTATCTCCCGATTGGACACTTCAGCTAGTCTATTTGCTTGTGGATGATAAGCAAGCGCCACCTTGTGTCTCACACCATACTTAGATAGTAGGTTATTGAACAGTTTGTTATAGAAATGGGACCCTCCATCATTGATGATTGCCCATGGTGTCCCAAACCTTGTGAATATGTTCTTCTGCAAAAACATTAACACTACTTTAGCATCATTTGTTGATGTGGCTACCGCTTTTACCCACTTTAAAACATAATCAACAGCAAGTAGAATGTATGAATAACCGTTAGAAATTGGAAATGATGCCATGAAGTCAATTCCCCAAACATCAAAAACTTTCGCTTTGATAATATACATTAGTGGCATCTCATTTCTCCTTGAAATTGTTCCCATTACCTGATTACGATCACAGGTTTTAACAAATTTATAGTTGTCCTTGAAAAGTGATGGCCAATAAAACCCAGATTGTAGAACTTTTGTAGCAGTTCTATCAGCACCATGATAGCCTCCATATGCAGATGAATGGTAGCTCTGTAGTATGTTTTGAATTCCTTCTTTAGGGATGCATCTTCGGATCATCTAATCTATGCATATCTTGGAAAGGAATGGGTAATCCCAAAGATATGCCTTGACATCATGTAAAAACTTCTTCTTTTATTGCCCTTCGATGTCTGGAGGGTAAGTTCCACATGCTATGAAATTCACAAAGTCGGCATACCATGGAGACTTTTCACTCAATGTGAAGAGTTGTTCATCTAGAAACTTCTCTTGAATTGTACTCTCATCGCCTGGGTGTTCTAATCTAGACAAGTGGTCAACTACCACATTTTCACTTGCTCTCTTGTCTTGTATTTCCAAATCAAATTCTTACAACAATAGTACCCAACAAATCAATCTAGGCTTTGCATGCTTTTCCGCAAACAGGTGGTATAAAGCTGCATGATCAGTAAGTAGAATGACCTTTGAACTGATAATATAATATCAAAACTTCTCTAATGCAAAAACCACTGCTAATAATTCTTTTTCTATTATGGTGTAATTCTTTTATGCTTCATTCAATGTGCGGCTTGCATAGTATATAGCTCTAATGATCTTATCATGCTTTTGACCCAGAACTGCTCCCACTGCCATATTGCTTGCATCACACATGATCTCAAAAGGTTGATTCCAATCAGGCATCGCTAGAATCATAGCAAAAATCAACCTCTCCTTCAACATATTGAATGCCTACAAACATAATTCATCAAAATTAAAAGGAGTATCTTTTTCAAGGAGATTGCATAAAGGTCTAGATATTTTTGAGAAGTCTTTAATGAATCTCTTGTAGAATCTTGCATGGCCTAAGAAACTATGAATTCCTTTCATATTGGATGGGGGTGGGAGTTGCTCAATGGCTGCAATCTTTGCTCTGTCCACTTCCATTCCACGAGTTGCAATTTTGTGTCCTAGTACAATACCTTCCCTAACCATAAAGTGACATTTTTCCCAATTCAGAACTAAGTTAATTTCATCACATTTATGTAAAACGAGAGCCAAGTTATGTAAGCAAAGATCAAATGTGGAGCCAAAAATTGAAAACTCATCCATGAATACTTCCATAGCATTTTCTACAATGTCACAAAATATTGCCATCATGCATCATTGGAAAGTAGCGGAGGCATTGCATAAACCAAAGGGTATCCTCTTGTATACAAATGTACCATAAGAACAAGTAAAAGTCATTTTCTCTTGGTCCTCTATGGCTATCACAATCTGATTATAGCCTGAGTACTCATCCAGAAAGTAATAATAATTCTTATCCGGCCAAACGGTCTAACATTTGGTCTATGAAAGGTGGTGGAAAATGGTCTTTTCTAGTGGCCTTGTTTAATTTTCTGTAGTCAATACATACTCGCCACCTAGTGACATTTCTAGTAGGTAATAGTTCATTATTCTCATTCCAAATCACTGTCATCCCACCTTTCTTTGGTACACATTGCATAGGACTCAGCCATTCATTGTCAAAAATTGCATAGATAATACCTGCTTTGAGTAATTTTAAAACCTTGGTACATATTACCTCCTTCATTGCTAGGTTGAGTCTTCTTTAATGCTCTCTGGATAGTTTATAAGACTCCTCCATTAGGATCTTATGCATGCATATGATGGGGATTATACCTTTTATGTCCTCAATCGACCACGCAATAATAGATTTGTGATCCCTTAGCACCCGTAGCAGTTTCTCTTCTTCCAAACTTATTAGATCAAAGGAAATAATCATTGGAAATGATGAATCATTGCCTAAATATGCATACCTGAGATGTTCTGGCTATTGTTTCAATTCCAATACAGCTTTCACTTCTTTCAAGGTTTGTTCTTCTTCAAAAACTTCTACTTCATTGCTTGCTTTCTCTTTTAACCTTGTCTCTAAAGCCAACACTTATTTTCTAATTTCTTCTAAACTTGTCATGGTCTGACTAATGGAGTTTGCAATGCAGTTTTTCAATGTATTAGTTATGCTTTCATCATTAAAAACTACAGTTATACATTCATTTATAATCTCTATTCTATTACAAGTGTTCTTTTCAACTGGGTAATTCACAGCATGGTAAATATTGAACTTTACCTCTTCTTCATTGACTCTCAAAGTTAGCTCACCTTGCTAAACATTGATCAGAGCTCTTTCCATTGCAAGAAATGGCCTTTCCAAAATAAAAGGTACTTCATGATCTTCCTCCATATCCAACACCACAAAATCAGTGGGAAAAATAAATTTATCCACCTTCACTAATACATCTTCTATGATTCCCCAAGGATGAGTCAAAGACCTATTTGCTAATTATAATGTGATGGTGGTTAGCTTCACTTCTCTGAATCCAAGTTTTTGAAAAATTGAAAGAGGCATAAGATTAATAGATGCTCCTAAATCACGTAATGCCTTATGAAGTGATGAATTTTCTATAGCACATGGAATAGTAAAATTCCTTGGATCTTTTAACATCTGAGGAAGCTTTCTCTACAATATGGTGCTACATTCTTTTGTCAACTTCACTGTTTCAAATTCTTCAAGCTTCCTTTTCTTTGACATAACTTCATGAATTTTGCATAGTTTGACATCTGCTTCAATGCTTCTATAAAAGGAATGTTAATATGAATTTTTTTAAAAATTTTAAGAAACTTACTGAATTACTCATCTATCTTTTTCTTCTGAAATCTTTGAGAAAAAGGGAGCTATGTTTTCAAAACTGGAGGGTTATCATGGAATGTGATTCATCTCGGGTTGTAGTCTTCTTTTTCTGGTTCTTCCTTATTTGGTTGTCTTTCATTATCTCCTTGTGTTGAATCTTGATTTCTTACTTCTGAAGATGTCAACATTTCTTCTTTCTTTTTTGGGGATTCCAACTCTTTTCCACCTCTTAGCATTATGGAATTGCAGTGGTTACTTGGATTCTTCTCCATGTTACTTGGAAAGGTATCTCTGTTCTAATTGCTAGAAGAGCTTGTAATATGACCAATTTGTGTTCCCAAAGATTTAATGGATGCATTGATGTTTCCCATTATTTTTTCCATGTTGTCAAGTCTTGCTTCATTCTTGGCAAACCTAGTTCGACTTTCATGAATAAAAGTGCCCACGAGATGTTCTAAGGATGGTTTCTTTTTAGCTGGTTGAGTTTGGTGTTGAGGTTGATGTGGATTTTGGAACCTGGAAGGGTGATTCAAGTTATTCCTTTGATTTCCATAAGTGAGATTATCTTGATTCCTCCAGTTTCTAGGATAATATGGATTTTGCATTTTGTTACCTCAAAAATTATTGTAGCCCTTGTTATTAACATATTGCACTTCTTCTTTGCTTGACTCTGGAGTGGTATATGCTTCAATTGGTAGAGGAGATGAAGAAGGTTCTCCTATGATAGATGCTCCCTTAAATGTTGAATTAGCAATCACCATTTGGTGGGTCAAAGAAGACATCTGCGTGGTTAGGACTGTAATCTGATACACTTCAAGACAACTTGCCACCTTTCTCATTGTATTTCTCTCATTTGGCCACTGGAATGTATTTGAAGCCATATCTTCAAGTAGTTAGTATGCCTCAATTGCAAAGCATCTACTATTGTTCTTGTCTACCCATTCAACCCATTGTAGAATAACTGAATTTGTAGCTAGTTTGGAAAACCATGCTGTGGATATCTCCTAAGAAAATCTTTGAATCTCTCCCAACACTCGTAGAGTGGTTCGAAATCCATTTGTTTGAATTGACCAATTTCACTTCTTAGTTGAGCTGTTTTGGCAGGTGGAAAAAACTTTGTTAGGAACTTTTCCACCATCTCATCCCATGTTACAATGCTTACCAATTGTAAACTCTGTAACCATCCTGATTTATTCCTTAATGAAAATGGGAAGAGTCTTAGTGGATAGCCTCATCTAGTATTCCATTCATCTTTACTGTGTCATTGATCTCCCGAAACATTGCTAAATGAATATTTGGGTCTTCACTCGGTGAGCCTCCAAATTGGTTCTGCTAAACCACATTAATTAGTGCTAGTTTTAACTCGAAGTTATTTGCTTTAATGGCTAGATGAGTGATTCTGGAGTAATTTTCGTTGACCACTGGCCTGAAATAGTTTCTAATTGGCCTCTATTGATTCAACTTTATTATTGGCTGAAGTTATTCTGATTTGCCCATTCCTCTTGTATTTGTTCGCTTTGATTTTTGAATTTATCGTGACGTTCTCTCTATTTTTGGATCAAAATAATTTAGATTAGAATTTTTGTAATCTTGCATATACTATTATAAAAATGAAAGAATATGAATTTGCTATGCAAGAATCAAAAAAGAAAACTAGACTTGCTAAAAAGAGTAGAAAATTACAATTCCAAATTAAAGCAAATTATCTATTGACAATATTAGCAAAAGAATATTGAAATATTATCAATCCTCGACAATGGCCCCATTCACTAAAAATCTAATCGCAAGTGTACGACGTCAAGTTTTATAGTTTAGTGATGAGTGAGTATCATATCCGCAGGGATTGACAGGGATTGTGTATTTCAATCTTTCACTAGTTATCATTATAAACAATTCTAACTTTATTTGGATGACCAAAAATGGATAAATCTTAAGTAACTAAATAGAATAACTTTGAATCGATTAGATCAATATATGGAAATCCTAGAGGATTGACTTTATTTATGTTTCATTCATGGCAATTTTAACTCAATTTTGATTTAACAATGCATAAGTTTATAAACCAAGAATCCTAATTTCCTTAACCCCCCCTCTTCCGAGTAATTGGTTAAATGTTTATTCTCAAAACCCTGATTTTGACATCCCTATAAAAATCTGAGTAATAAGAATGCATTAATATCTATGATTCTCTGATGAAGATTTCATAAAACATAAAAGCTCTCCCAAAACATCTATAGTCTTATGTTGTGATATTTAAATCCTAATTAGGGTTACCTCTCCCAAGTTTCAAACCTTAATTACAAAATCATCCAATGGGTAGAAAATCAATTAAAAGCCTTACACACCAAATATCGTAAATAAACATAATTGCATTACCAAATGAGAAAGTCATTGATTACACCATGAACTCAACATAAAATTCATTTCTACTCTAGAAAAAGAGAGATTATCCATCATGATGTTAAACAAATCAAATAAATAATATTCAAACATCATCATAGTTCCAATTCTAAGATAAAAACTACAAATATGAGGAAGGAAAATAATTAAAACCAAAATAAACCAATGTCTTCCCCCTTTTCAGCTTATTCTTCACTCTTTGGTAATGATTTCGGAACTCTTGATCTTCAAGTTGATCTTTTCCTCCTCAAAGCTTCTTCCAAAATTTGCTAAAAACTCCTGGAACCATAGCCTCTAAGTGCCCTTCAAAACCCTAACCAACCAACCCCTCAAAACTCCCCAAACTTCTATTTATAAACCATCCCAAAATAAAATTTATGTAGCTTTTCCGTATCTCATCCATCTCTGGAGCTACCGGCACCATCCTGCTATCCCCAATAGTGCAGTTTGTAAAGGGTTAGTGCAGGTGACTCCAGGACGCTGTCCACTTGAGGAGCCTTCACTGTTTTGAGCATATCTTCTTCATTTGTTGCCAAAATTGAGTGATTCTTATTCTGTTGGATAAATGACTTGACATCTTCTATTAACCAGTCTTTCTAAATCCATCTTAATCAGTGCTAGAATTAGCATCAAAGTGCTTGTTCACATTCAACTTTTCATCGACATGATTTGTTGACTGAAAATTCAAATAATTCAATTAAATGTAATGTATCATCAAATATAATCACAAATCAATAAAAGATGGCAAATGAGGTTCCAAAACATGTGAATTTGCGTATTAAAATATAGCATTTGTAGACTCATCACAAATCCATCTCAAGAGGTGTTCGAAGTATTGTAATCTTGTTGTTTATTCTTTATATTTGAGCTTAATCGTGTATATCTCTGCCTAGTTAGAGGATTACATTTGTACAATCTTATTTGAGATATTTGGGTTTTCTAATACAAGGAAAAGGAATGTTACAACAAAATGGTGTAAAGAGTTCCTAGTAAGCTTGGTAAAACTAGGTGGTGTAAAGTTCCAAGTAAGATTTTAGGAAAACTGAACATAGTGTATGAGTTCTTGGTAATCTCAAAAAACTAAAGGAAGTATGATTACACATTTGGTTAGTGAAACCAAAGGTTGGAAATACCTTGGAGAGTAGAATAGGTGTCAAGGCAGCCTGAACCACTAAAATATTTTTGTGTTTGTTGCTGTGAGTGCTTGTATGGTTCCACTGTTATTTGTTTTCCATACTTGCAAATCCATTTAATCTCTCAATCTTGCTTGGTTTTATGCTTTGCCATACACCCTATTTTGGGACCAAGAATTAACATTAAACTTAGACTCAATAGTAAACACCTAACTAGTTGGTGAGATGAAGAAATATAAGCAATCTTGATAAGCCTTCTATGAAATTTTTCACTAATAAAATGACAATCAATTTTTATATGTTTAGGTTACTTATGATAGATTGGATTATCTATGATGTGTAAAATAGCTTGATTGTCACACGATAAACTGGTGATTTGGGATCCCCAAATTAAAAAGTAGGTAAGATAGCTATTGAATTTCATAAGTAGTAAAAGTCATATCATGATATTCAGCTTCAATGGAAGATAAAAAGTTTGTGTGTTGCCTTTTTCCTCATAGAAGATATAATTATAACCAAGAAAAATAAAATATTTAATGATGGACCATCTAGAAATGGGATAATAAGTCCAATCAAAATCACAATAAGAATTCAACATGAGTGGGTTAGTAGAGAAAAGCAAAATTCCAATGCCTAGAGAAGATTTCTAAGATCAAACAACTCAATAGAAACTTACCAATGAGATTCTCATAAGAACTCATGAATTGTCTTGGAAAATTAACTAAATACACAATATATGGTCAATTAATGGTGCAATATAAAAGGTAACCAACCAACCAATAATATTATAAAGAATTAGAATACAAGAACCTTCATCTAATTAGAGCTTAAGATTTTGTTTCATTGAAAAATTAAAAAGGTGTAATCAAATATTACCCACATTAAAAAGAAGATCTAAGGCATACTCCTATTAAGAAAGAAATTTTTTTTGTGAAGATAGAGAACTTCAATACTAAGAAAGTACTTTAAGCCCCCAAATCTTTACTATTGAAGCAAGAATGGAGAAATTTTTTGAGAATTATAATTAACAAAGGATTGTTACTAGAATGATAATGTCATCAACATAAGCTAAAATTTAGTACAAGAGGAGTCTATTGAATATGTAAAAAAAGAATATGTAACCTTAGATTACACAAAACTAGCATTAATGATAACAAAAGAAACTTATCAAATCAATTATAAGAAACCTATTAAAAACATAAAAAGACTCACTGAGATGATAAACTTGTTACTAACTCTTTTTGACAAATCTTGGTGGAATCTTCATATAAACTTCATCTAGATTATCATTTAGAAAAGCATTATTGATATCTAACTAATAAAATGACTAATTTTGAACTATAATAATAGTAAGAAGACATAATCGACTATGACTAATTTAGCAACTAGAGTAAAAATTTTATTATAATCTATCCCCTCTTGTCATGTATAATCTTAGTAATAAGTTAGACCTTGTAATACTTGATGGATCCATTTGATCAAAATTTAATTTTGCAAACTTATTCACAACTAATGGGTTGTTTGCTAAGTAGTAAAGTAATAAGTGTCTAAGCATTATTCTGCTTAAGAACCTTAATTTTGTCTATCATAGAATTTTTTCAATATGAATCTTTACCAATAATGCCAAAATAAGTAGGTTCACTATAAGAGAGTATAAAGCTAAAAAAAGCATAATTACAAAAACTAAAATTTTCATATGAGAAACAATGAGAAAATTAACATTTAATACTTGAAGAAATCTCAATAGCAGAAGATGGTGACAAGGCTAAGGGTAATCTTGTAAATAAGATGGAAGTTAAGAAATAGATGATTTTCTGATATAATTAAATAATCAAATACTAAGATTATGCTAGAATATAAAAATGAGAAGTGCAGTTTAGTTGGTAGGAAAAGATATAAATTTCAATGGAAAGAAATGGGCATGAAATAGTATCATAATTAATAAAATACATTGAGTCTAAATTATCACCCAATAAGCTTTTAGACTACAAGAATACCAAACAAAAATGCAATGTGTATCTTTCTAGGTAGATTTATTATTATGTAGATAACCATTTTAAATATAAAATAAACAATAAAAAACTCTAAGATGAACATGAAATAATTTTTTATTGAAAATAACTTTATATAAAGTACCATCATGATGTACTACATTGAAAAGATGACGATAGTTATGTTTAATAACCCCATTTTTGGGGAGAGTAGCAATATAACTATATTGATTAATAATGCCAAATTCAATAAATATTGTTTATATTGTATGAGAAAAAATTCAAACCCATTATCCATGCAAATTAATTTAATAATATCATTACATCGAGTTCATACAAGAGCAAAAAAATTTAAAAGAGTGAGTAAATTTCATATTTAAAATATATAAGAAAAAATCAAGTATATTATAAAAAATCTTCAACAATCGTCAAAAAGAAATGAGAACTATTATTAATAGATGTGGGAAAGATAAGTGAGTTTGTTTAGCTAAATGACAAGCATTATAAGAGAAAGAATTATTTATAAATTAAACAGAATTCATTTTTTAACTTATTAAGCCAATTTAAAGAAGGGTGACCCAAGCATTGTGTCAGAAATCAAAGAAGGAAGATGCAAAAAGAAGAGAAGTAGATGGTGAATTGTTTTTGAAGTAAGAGAAACCTTGAATAGATAATGAAATATCATGGATAAGGGAAGTTATTCTAATGCTAGCAATAGGAACAATATGACCATCAAGAAATATAATCAAAGAAGAAAAATGATTATTAAGGGAACAAAAATAAAAAAGTTGTAATTAGCTATCATATGGTCAATGTTACAAATATTTAAGATCTAAGAAGAATTAAGGGTAGAAGAAAAAAGAAAGCTTGAGTTATTGATAACATTGGCCACATGCTTTGTAGGGTAATTTACCTCATTCAAAGGATGGAGTAAGTGATGATAGTGCTTAGCTATAAAAAGAGTAGATGTTGAACTTTGGTTTGCTTAACTTGTTGGCTTCTAAGATTGAGATTTACTCTCGCGTTAGCAGTAGGATTATAACTTTTGCTCAAAAGAGCAATTCTATCTAGAGCTTTTAATTAGAAGGATACTCATGTAGTTTATAATATTTATTCTATGTGTGACAAACAATATTGTAATATGTGCATTAGTCACAAGGTTTTTGCTAGTAATTAGACCTTGTCCTAGTAGTAATATCTATCACAAAATGACTAGATAATAGTAGACTTAAGGAGTGAGCTCTAAACCAGTAGAACTCATAAGGGTACATTCATACCATAAAACTATATTGTCTAAGGTTGTCATGAATTGCAATATTCTCTATAATGCATCTTATGAAATTAGAAAATAAGCATGACTAAGAGAATATAATAAATTTATAAGAAGGATTTAGCTACAAACATGTAAATGGGTATTATTGAGCCTGAATAAAAATTGCATCAAGCATTCTTGCTAGATGTATATATTTCATGATTATAAAATATTATAAGTGCACGTAGAAAGAGAATTATAATTAATTTATCTCAACAACCTTTAAGAGATTTTTAGTACTTGGTAATCTAATGCTAATTTTTATAGATTATAACAATAGTCCAATTAAGGGCAAAAAATCTTTAGACCATTACTCGATGAAAAATGATCATATAAATTGATAAGCTCATAATTTATCAGGTTTTAATACCTAAATTCATATTTTTTGAATCTTCAATTGATATTATTTTATTATCTTTTAATCACATTTGATTAAATATTTTACTAAATGGAGTTAATTTGTGTTTCAGGCATTAAAACATGTCAAAAAGAACCATTTTAATGGAGTTGAAGGGAAAGATCATATGAATGAAGATGGAAGCTATATTTTAAGTTATTCAAAAGCATAACAAAGTGGACATCACTTGAATTCCACGGCATTAAAATTAAATGTCGCGGCGCCCACAACATTACAAAGAAAATCTGCCCGTAGAGTTGAGTATGAAAAATAAGCATCACTTTGAGGCCATTTTTGGTATATCTAGAGATAGATTTAGCAAAAGTGTTAAACATAGAAATTGTATTTCTTTAAGATATCGATACCAAAAATCAAGAATCACAAGATTTGGAGATGAAACGTGAAAATTATGGTCAAAATATTGCAACTGTCTTAGACTTAAATCCCGTTGAAAGAAACTTCAAATGTGCAGAAAAATGTGTCACTTGTAATCCAATTTTGGCATATATAGAGGATGATTTGGAATATATGGCCAACATAAAAGTTTTATCCTTTAAAATTATTTTTCCATGCATCAAGAATCGATTCTAAGATCATATGAAAAATTTATGGTCAAAACATTAAAGTTTTGTCTGGTTGACAACATCTAAATGCCGCAGCATTCAGTAGGAAGAGGATAACATTCAAATGCCGCGACATCAAATTTAAATGTCGCAACATCAAATGGATCTTCATGTGGCGAATGGAAAACAATTAGTAAATGACGCGACATTCAATTTTAATGTTGCGACTCTCAAATAGTTATTCATGTGGCAGTTGAAACACAACAATCAAATGCCACGACATTTGAATTTGTAACACTTCTTCAAAATCTGCATAATGCCTGTTTGACTTATGCAAAAGGGTTTAACCCTAATGATGGGGTATAAAAAGGATGAGAAACACGTCTTTAGGGTCTTTTGTTAAGGAGGAGAACATAAATTTTTACAAGGAGACAATGAAGAAAAGCTTTGGAATAAGGGCGATCATTGGAAAAAGTTACTGCAACGTGAATATTTTATTTTCTTTCTATTTATTTCATCTATTATTTTTGAATCAACAATCAAACTTTGATTATGATGATATTTATCAATTACTGAGTTGGTTTTAATTCAAATATGATGTTCTAAATTTCTTTCATCTAGAGTTAGATGGATCCTAGTAATGAATCTTGTGTAGATTTTAATTTTTGAGTTTAATTGAAGACAAAACCCAAACATGGGGTTGGGTTCAAGATTAGGATAGGCTATGAGTCGTGTCTATTGAGCATCCATCAATATGAAAACTTTCTTTTTGACATTTTATAACATTTTGTAATGTATATGTAAATTGTAAATTCTAAATTTAGGTGTGAGCTGTATATAAATGCGTATAAATTAAGTTGATTGACATGTCATGATACAGGATGGCATGAAATTTATCTGACTACCTATATCACAATGCGACTATTAATTTTGGGCAGTTGTTGGTATATAATGTTTAGTTTTTGATGATTTTGACATGTATGATTATATAGGATGATAAATTGTGTAGGTTAGAGATGGATAGTACAAGAGAGACACTGTCCAAAGTTCCTCGTGATACTACCCTACAGTAACGCCCAAGACCTAGGGCATTATGATATAGAATTCATTCATAAAAAATAAGATGTGTTTGAACTTTAGATCTTATATTGTGTATTTACAAAAGAGAAAAAGTTTTCTTCTAAAGTGCTTAATTCCACTATGCGTAAACTCAAGCCAACATTTAACCTTCATCAATTCTTACTTCAAAAGGAGCTCAAAGCACAAGTTTTCATTGAATAAACATTTCTATTACTTGTTTACATTGTACACATACCAACCTATTTAGAAGCAAAATTGTGTACAAAATCTTTGGCTGTTTGCTTTCTAAGTTGTTAAGTGGGTATGCTTCCAATAGATTTGTATTTAGTGTAATCTAAGATAAAGAATTATCTTAGAAAGTGGAGTAGGAACCCATCTTAGACCAAACTACTATAAAACATGTTGTGTGTTTTATGCATTTTGTTTTAACTTATATTGGACTGAGTTATTATAAAACATGCAATGTATTTTATGGATTTTGTTTTAACTCATCTTGAACCGAATGATTATAAAACGTGCAGTGTGTTTTATGCATTTTGTTTTAACTCTTTTATGCACATTTTACATTTTGGCCAAAAATTTTTGAAGTTCAATCCCACCCCCGGGGCTATCGACACGTTAGAGGGACAACATTTACTTTTAAAAATAAATTAAATTGTAGTTAATTTAAGTTGAATGTAGTTAAATAATATAAAGTATCTCAAAATCATAAGTTGTAGCAGTATGAAAAAATTAGTTTTGAATGTACTTAATTGATGTAACTTATGAATTTGATGAGTTGATTGTGATTAAGATTAATAACATGATTGTCTATAATGTTAAGTCCAAATTATAGATTCACAACTTAAAAATGATGATGCACAAAGTCTTAAGTAACATTTGAAGGTAATAACTATTTGTATTAAGTGTTTTAAGAGAATTTTTATAATCCATGAATAATAGTGTTGGAAAAGAAATTCTATTGTTTTTCTCTGATTTATGCATTAAAAAGGAAGTATTTTTTATATTTATATGTTTAAGCACATCAAAAACACTACAAGGAGTACTCTTCAAGATTTTTATAAAATTTTAAGAAGTTTTAATATGACAAAAGAAATCATAAAGAAAGGATCCTCATATGATAAATGACTGTAAATGTTAAAGTTTCTATTTATATTAACAAATTATAGAGGAAGTCATAGAGGAAATATTTCTGCCATAGAGTTTTATCCTACTAGTCACTAGAAGTATTTAATGTGTTAAAGACAACAAAGATCCACAAAGGAAGCAAAACGGTGACAACGGTCTGCTATACTTTTTAGAATTTTAGGTGTAGGTGTATTTTTGAGTTGTTGGTAAAGGAATACTAGAGGAAGTGACCTCTAAAATTTTTTTAAAGTAACAAAGGAATTCGAAGAAATAGTGATAGAAGAAGAAGCCATCGTTTGCGCTTGATAGAGGAAGCACAGATGAAGAGACGGAGGTTTATCGTCTTTCATTGGTCATTTTTTATAGTATTTCAAAAACGTTGTTACAATGATCTTTTCTCTTTCTTTACATACCACCTTCCAAAAGATTAAAAGACATTTCAAAGGTTATAAATAGAGAATTGAATAAAGACTTAAAGATCATTTGAGCATAACTTGAGCATGTATATGAGAATTAAAGACCTTCAACCATAACTTCAAGTGTATTCACTCCACTACATCCAATTTACAAGAAATCTTTTAAGCTATATCTTTTTCACTTTAATTGGAGTCTAAAGCGCAAAGTCTAAAGCACCTTTGACTAGAAAGAGTAATACGATTTTTATTTACTTTCAATTTGTACAGTTAGCCTATTAGAGGTTTTCTTTTGTACTCAAAAATCTTTCAACCATAACGCTTTATATTTTTGCAAGTTGGTTTATACTTGTGGAGTGTCTTGCTATAAGATTTAGTCGAGGAACTCTATGAAACCAACAGTATTTAGCAGAGTTTCACGTTTACAGCGGAACCTAAGACTTAAGATTGATAGTACTTGATCTTACTTTCTTCTATCTTTACACTTCATTTTCTTTTTGCGCCCCCGCCCCGCGCACCGGCGCCCCCACCCACCCAAACCTATTGTATCGGGAACAGACCTAAACCATTTCATACAACGGCACGAGGGAGGACTTCAATGAAAAGCGACTTATATGAAAAGCCTTTCACCTTCAACATTCAAGGAAAAAAACAAAAAATTATATACAACATATCTCACGTCCATTTTCAATAAATTTGCACACTCTCATCATCCCTCTCTCACTCACGAGATTCTAAAACCTAAAATGATAAAGATAGAGACGATTTCACATTTCTTCTCTCATATCAATATCAAAGCCCACTAAAACCCTAGCTTAAATTGCTTTTTATAATCTTTTAATGGGCTTTTGCAACAATGGATTCATCTTGACTAACTCATATACATGTGTCCAATAGGTTTTGCAAAATACAAGATGTTTAAAATTTATTAAGAAACAACATGGCACCAGATGGTCCTCTTAGGTATTGTGTATTACAATTGAAATGTAGAGCTAATTAATAAATAGATTGGCCTTGGGCAGATGTCCATATAAGGTTCTCTGGCAAATATTCTTGTAAACTACACATTAAAAGAAATATGCTTGACTGGTTTAAAAGTCGATGTTTCATACTTCATCCGATGCGGGCAATAAGAATATCAATTTCAACTGTTTTACAGGCATTGAGAAGTAGAAATTGATGTTTACCTATGGAATTGAAGGGGAAGGCTAATATGGCGACAACATTAAGATTCAATTGAAACATTGCCAGCACAAGCAGAATTAAAGAGTACAATTACCTACCTGCCCATGTATGATAACTAGTAGAAGATACATTTTATCTGAATTCTTAGGAAGATGGCAGGGGTTTCCAAGCTGATGCAGATTAGACCCTCACAAATATGAACAAGTTTAGACAGATAAAAAGAATTAATGGTCCAGTAAAACTTCAAAGGCCTATATGTGAAAAAAAATAGGTTCCTCAACCCATTAGCTTAATGAAGGTGTTTGCTTCATAACCAGGCTAGCATATATAAGCTCATTCCATGCATCTGGCACACCTGGAAGGCACCAATGGCTGCAATCCTGGCGCCTTGTGGAGAGTTTATGGCCTTCTACCAGAGTCTTGCGATAAACAGAAGGATGCCCATCTTTGCGAAAGTTGGTCAATTTTGTTATATTCAAAAGGATGACAGGAAATCGCATCTTGTGGATAACCTCCTCCACTATCTGCATTTTAGGAGGGTAGGTATCAAGGAAGGACCCATTTTTTATGGGCTCTGTCTCTCCATTGCACGTGCCACCAGAGTCCCAATCCCCACCCCTGTTACAAAACATGTGAAAATCTTTAAAATTTTTGCTGCATTTCTTACCAGAACTCAAATTGTAATTAAGAACCGTAAAATAAAATGAGAAATAATTGGGTGCATGAAGCCTAGTTAATGCATGCAAGTTAGACATACGTGTATAGGTGATGTTGACCCAGATCAGTGTTGGACCCAGGACATTGTTGGTGGGAGGGGGGGGTGGTTTCAGGGGGGCAATGGCCCACCCTCACTTCCACGCAGGTCCATCCATTGCCCAGATACTTGACTTGATGAAACTGACTGCGGATTTGGTATCATCCGTGTCAGGAGACTTAAGGCCCAGTGAGTCAAATATAAGATCCTCACCTGAAATGAGCCGTTGAGTACCCACGGTAAAAGACCAGCTTCTTTTTAGGATCCACATTTCTATCTATCCAATTTCCCCAAGTACTTATGGCCCTCCGGAAAGCTTCAACAGCATCAAACTCTGGATAGAGATAATTGCCCTCTTTATAGTAATTCTTCCTGGTAGAGAGAGAGAGAGAGAGAGAGAGTTTAGTTTGAAGGAATATATATCACCATGGATGACTTATTTTGAGTTTTTTAGCCTGACTGAATATAAAATATATCACCATGCATGGATTACTGTCTGCCTAGCAGATCCGCCCATGTATGTGCACATGCCATCCAACTTTGTAGGTGGACCCCAGCAACATAATCATGATCACCTTGTGCAATAACACAATTCCTAGCTGCTCGTAGTTTAAACATTTTTTAAGTGCAGTCCATCTAATGAGTAATTAGTGGGTGCAGTTACTTTTACATAAGGCAATGCTCAGTGAACAGATAACAGGTGAGCAAGACTGTGAAATCACAACATGTTGGAAGTCATCTGTGGTGATTTATGAATAGATTCCAGCTGGTGATTTATAAATAGATTTCAGCAAGTAAAAAGAACTTTCACTTTCTGAGTAAGACCTCATACCCCCTGGCTGTCTTTCCATGAGTCCACCAGTGGCCCGTATTGAAAATTAGGATGTCAGCACACTTCCAGCGAGCATTCGATTTATCAATGCGATCAATTGATAAGGTTGGATTTGATTGACCCTTAGCATTGAGACGTGTTCCTTCTTTAACAAGGAAATGGGAGCGGCAGAACTCTACAGTACAGTTATAATCCTGCAGGACTATCAATGGATTAGAAACCCCACAGGACTGTGAAAGTACAGGTGCTCTATCAACTAAAATACAATCTTTCTCCCCCTAGCAAACTGGCAGCAGTATCACCTTATGATGCTATCTCAGGGTTAAACGTCCTTAACTTGGGCAGCTATAGAATCCTCCATGTGCAGTTTCCAATTTGAAGTGGGGCACATAGTTCATAAAATTACTGATTGATTGGCCTCACAGCAATAGCCTCTGTGATAGAATACTCCATGGTGGCTCTAGAAATGGTTAACAATAGATAGAGCCCCCAATCCATCCACATTCATAATCAGCTGAGATTTGCCCACTTGAAACTTTTTCGATCAGTCCCTCTAATTTTTCATATTAAACAAATCTGTCCAAACATTATAATCTTAATCTTAAATTAAATGAAAGTACAAATAAATCCTTTGCCCTGTTTATCTTTTCTAATTCTTTCCATAAATATCCTATAAATCACGGAATGAGATTAACTTCATGTGGATAAGATGGCCAATATTACTTGCCATCTAAGTCATATTCCCAGCTATATATGGGGTCATAAACATGAATCGTTATCCACCTTTGATCCAGAAAATAGTCAAACAATTATTTAGGTGTAATCTTTAGGGTTTTGTTCATTTTATGCATTTTTGGGATTTTAGATATTTAATAGTTTAATATGGGAATTTGATGCATTATGTGATCAAAACATAGACCAAAACATAGACAGTGGATAGTTTATATTATAATTTTTATAATTTTGTTTACAGTTTTTATTGATAAACATTTAAATTATGGTTTTATTTTGCAAAGCAAGTTTTCTGAGTATGATAGAATATAGTAGGGTTAAAGCAGTTCAGTTCAGTTTGATTGTTGAAATTTAAGTTTCTAGTATCTCCTCTCCGTAATTTCTCTCCTTGTTCTCAAATTCTTCATTTCTTTTACCCCCTTGAGAAAATTCTTCCCTTCTCATTTTCATATCCATCTCAGATCCTTCTCTTTTTGTATTTTAATCCCTAATTTCTTCCTTCTTTTTCCTATTGAGAGAATCTACTTCATTCTTCTAAAGTCCTCCCCTTTTCATTCCTCAAGAGATTTTGTTCTATAGGGCTCTTCACTCATCTTTCCACTATATCGTGAAACCAAAAGCCATTTCTCTCTCCATTTGCATCTTATTGGGTCACCTTCTTTGCTCTTGTAAAGCATTCAGCCTAACCCTACAAGTCCACAGTCCATCTCATCATTACTTTATTCTATTAGAAGTTTCATGCAATCATAAATTCATTTCTAATTCTCTACTTGTCTAGTTAGCCAATATTTCAATGTTGCATTCATTCACACTTCACCTAAACAAGTATTCCATAAAAGAAACCCCACTTGAGATTGGGCCAAAAGAAGGAGAATATTGCTGGCTTTGGTCCTCCAATCCAGGAGAGTAAATGGGTTCCAATCCAGGAGAGTAAATGGGTTCTGCTTGTTCAAAGAAGCAAAACTGCTTGTACGAGATGCAAAACCCAAGTATATTGTGCATATACTTGACTGGAAAAGGATCCTTTGATCCTATTGTAGCTAGCTTCTCAGAGAAAAATAAATTTTGTTGGTGAAATAGATTTGATTAAAATGGTCTAAAAAGAAGTCTGCTAAATAGATCTATAGATTGCAGAAAAACAAAGAACACATCAAGATCTGCAATCCAAAACAGGAGTCACTTCCCACAATCCTAAGGCATACTTTTAATCTTAGGAGTTCTTGGTTATTTTTATAAAAAACCTCAACAACGTGCATTCTCATGAACGAATGGAGAATGAATATAGCTTCTAATTACCATGAATTTGAAGATAAAGTAACCCCGTCCTTTGGTTATTTTATTCCCTCGAGTCTCAAACATTCGGCTCTTATCTGGAAGGGATTCACGTAGAATGCAAAGCATTGATTCAAACTGGTTGCGGTTCATGGAGTCTCCAACTAGCAGCAGTCGCTTACCTCTCAGCCTCTCCAAAAAGTCTGTTGCATTAAACCTATGAATCACACATGCGGGCAGGAAAAGTACATTGCTTTGATGAATCAGATCAATATTGAAATATGGCAGCATAAAAGTTAACAAATGAAATCAAATCATAAGGACTATTCTACTTATTGCATCCCAGAGTGCTTAAGAAAGCTTAAAAAACAACAGAAAGTGAGGGGGTACACATATAAGAAAAGTAAAAAACGAGAAGAGGCTAAAGTGGTTCAAAATTTTCATAATTATAGTAATTGTAATCGTATGACAAAAAGATTCATTCCCTGGAAGTATGTCAAAATGGACAAATATATAAATAGGGAAATGATCCAGTGTAGGCAGGCTTTTCACCGTGCGATGCAGCGGGCGTCATCCAGGCCCTTCATGGGCGCTGCGAGTGAAGGAGGGAACGAGAATGCACCGTTTGACTCCGTCTACCAAAAACACAAAACACATGGTACGGAGGGGGCTGCGACGTGACTGCCAGTTGTCTCCCTCACACCTCTGAAAGAAGTCTTCCTGCCCTGAAATTTTATATTAAAGATTTGTACTAAATTAATAAATTTTATAATAAAAATTTTTATTTTTATTGAACAGACTTTATTATTTTTCGAGGCATAAAATAATTGAACATCGGCAATCAAATTAATAAACTTTATACTAAATTTTTTTTAGTTTAAATTTCATTAATTTATTTTTAATGTAAATTTCACTAATTTCATTAAAAGTTTTTTTTAGTGTACATTTCATTAATTGAAACTTTATATTAAATTCTTTTTTAGTCCAAATGTCAATAATTTATTTTGTGTAAATCTCATTAATTTCATTTAAGTTTTTTTTTAGTGTAAATTTCATTAATTTAAACTTTATATTAAATTTTAACTTTAGATCTGGATAAAAAATTTTAAAAATCCAACGCTGGAACATCGAACCGCTCGTTTTTTTAATCCATGTCCCAAATTATGCCTCATGTCCAAAAACCAAGATTCCATATCCAAAACGCACTAAAATATTCCATAACCCACATCCCAAACTATGCCCCATGTCCGAAAACCCAGATTTCATGTCCCACTGTGAACTCTATGTCCAAAACGCAGTAAAACTCGCGTAATTCGGGAAAACGCGGTACGGAGGGTGTATGACAGGGATTGCTTTGAGTCTCCCTCACTCACAGCGTCATGCCATCTTCCCGCCCTCTCCTGCCCTGTCTACTCTGCTTCCGCTCTTCCCCAACTAGAAATCAATCTCTTTACTTCGATCTGCACCAACTCCCGCATCTCCCATATCATTTTTTTCAGGTCTGCTACCATAAGTCCGCTACCCCCAAATCCCATGACCTGGAGCAGACTTTGAAAATCGGCTAATTCCTCCAAGTCCCCATCCACAATCACAAAGGAGCTGTCAAACCTGCTACTCTAGCAAAGGAGAAGTTTTTGAAATCATATTCGTTCCACTTATTCATTTTCATCGTTATCATTATTTTTTTTTAAAAGTTGCATTAGATTCACAACAATCCTATGTGCTTTTTGTTATTACTTAAAGTGAGATAGCTGTTCAAGCTTCTGTCGATTGGAAATATTTGAACCGCACAGCAGCTGTTTGATTAAATGTCTACTGGATTTAATTTATTTAAATTAATCAATTCTTCTTTTATTAATTCCTATCTGTTGATTTTATTATTATATTTTTCAATTGCAGATGGATTTGTGATTAGTAAAATAAATCAAATTTTACAAACCAAATGGTTGTTCATCTGAATTTTTACACTATGTATCATGTTTTGTAGTGATTAGCACATTTACTCAAGGGCAGTGTTATTATCTATTTTGACACGGGTTCTTTTAGGTTCATGGATTTATATATAGACGTTGTGAACTTAAATGAGAGAGAAGGGGGGAGGGGGGGCAAGTTCCCCTGATCCAAATGGACAGGGTATCAAAATAGATAGTACAGAATTCGATAATATGGATGCATAGGGCAGTGATGTATAAAATTCATCGATAGGAATATACGAAATTTTACCCAGAATTCCTATTGATCTAACCCTAAAGATTGGCCAGCAATTTGACAGTGAGGAAGATGCTTACCAGTTCTACAATGGTTATGCAAAACTATGTGGGTTTAGTATTAGAAAGAGCTATGCAAGAAAGTTGGCCAATGGAAACGTATATGGTCAGGTTTTTAAATGATCTAAAGAGGGATTAAGGAAGGCCAAACCTACGGAAGTAGATTGCTCGCCGCCTGACTCAAATTGTCCACATAAAGCTTCAAATATGGCCCCCACAGAAAAGAATAAACGAAAGTATAAAGAGAGATATCTCACCAGATGTAATTGCATGGCATTACTTGGGGTTTCTAAACGTGGGGGGTGTGATAAGTGGGTTGTTACAAGATTTGTACCTGAACATAACCATGGTCTAGAATCACCTAATAAATCTCATTGTTTACGATCACATAGGAATGTGCCGGATTGTCAAGTAGATATTGCGGAAGGATTGAATCAAGTTGGGGTTGGTGTAGCGAAAGCATTAGACTTTGTGGCATGAGGCGAGTGGGTTGGAGAATTTGGGGTTTTCACAGTTAGACCTTAGAAATACTTATAGAAAGCGACATCAATCCAAGTTTAGCAGCGGTGGGGGGTGGGGGGGTGCAGATGCCTTGTTACAATACTTTCAGAGTCAATCATAGTTTCGACCTACAAGTGGATGGGAAAGGACATCTGACATTATTTTTTTGAGTTGATGGTGCAGCCAAAATTGATTATGGGGCATTTGGTGATGTTGTGTGTTTTGACACTACGTATAAGACAAATGAATACGATATGTCATTTGGACCATTTGTTGGTGTTAACCATCATAAACAATCAATATTACTTGGGGTGAGACTGCTTTTAAGCAAGACCAAAGCTGATTTTAAATGGTTATTCAAAATATGGCTTGATATGATGAGAGGTGTAGCTCCTAAAATAATAATGACTGACCAAGACATTGTTATCTCAGCGGCTGTAAGAGATGTATTCCCTCAAACCCACCATGTTTTTTGCATATGGCACCTGAATAAAAAATTTAATGAAAAAATGAGTATTATGATCCATAACAATTCAACTTTTCAGAAGTCTTGGTCCAATTGCATATACAGAAGTGAGACATCAAATGAATTTGAAAAGACACGGGCAGATATGATTGGTACTTATGGCTTGCATGATCACTCATGGCTGCAGCAACTATATAGTATCAGAAATGCATGGGTGCCTGCTTATGTTAGATGTCATTTTTTAGCTGGCATGACAACTACAGGGAGATCTGAGAGCCTGAATTCATTATTTGATAAATATGTGTATCTCAACACAAAATTATTGGAATTTACTTGTGCATATGAACAGGCTGCTAAAGAGAGGCGTTGGGCAGAAATAGATGCTGATTGTAAAACAACATATAGCATGCAAGTTATGAAACACAGCACACTATTGAGTGTGACATGGCAAAAGTGTATACAAAAGAGATTTTTTTGGAATTCCAGAAAGAGGTTGAGCAATGCTAATATTATTTTGCACATATTAGTGTGTCAGACGACCATATAGATCAATATGTTATTCATAGGTATTCAAGTGGTGATCCTGAAAGGGTTAGAAGAGTTGAATGGGACAATGAAAGCAGAACAGCCACATGTTCATGCAAAAAGTGGGAGTTTTCAGAGATAGTATGTATACATATTCTTGCAGTATTTCGTGTACGAGGGATTTTCAGTATGCTTGAAAAACTAATATTGAGTAGGTGGACTCAAAAACCTAAGGAAAGGATCATACGCCAACAATGTGTGAAAATTCAAAGATTATACGGCATCATAACTTGATGCAAGAATTTGGTAAAATTGTTCGTGATGAGACCTCTCATTTGGCTCTTTATGAAATTGTTTTTGAAAGCTTGAAAGGGATTCAAAAATCAATAAAAGAATATAGGAGAGAACATGTCTCGGATGCACGTGATAATGCTGAAGGGAGTGGTGACAATTTCAATAACGAAAGTGTGGGGATTGTACATTAGCCTAATTTAGTGCTGCCCTCAAATGATGATATGGCAACCCTACCAACTAATGCCCCAATTGATGGGGTACATAGTCACAACTCCCAACCAAATGCAATACTGGATCCACATAGTGTGAAAACAAAAGGTCGCACTAGTAAGGGATTCAAGTCAACAATTGAGGTGACTGAGAGAACTAGGGCTGGTAGGCTATATCGCGATTGCAAGAAAATTGTAATTGGGCACTTAGTACTTTCCACATCTTGGTGGCTCTCACTTTGGCCTCCCCTCATTCTTCTAGCTTTTAATCTGATAAAAGTTTCCTTTACCACATATTCCCACTTCCACAAATCACACACATGGCATCATCATCCTACTCCATACCATGTTATACTAAAACAAGAAGTTAAAAACTCCAAAACTTATATAGAAACCTCAAGCATAATCTCTTAAGTACTTGGAATTACTAAAATGTCTAAAATGTATCTTCCTAGACTTCTGGTTTTTCCGTGTATTTCCCATTCAGAAGGGAAACGGTTTATCACTTTGCCCCTTCCTAGTATTTCTTGCTTGATCTAGCACCACCTTCACTTGAAACAAACATCTAAATGAATAGTTTGAGTCTTCATGTTGCATGAAACACCTCTTTTCTCCTTAAACAAAAGAAATATAAATCAGCGGAACCAAATGCAATGGAGATGGTGAGATTGAGAACCATGAAGGATTTCTGTCAACATCACTTGCATTCGAGGAGCAAGATTACGTAAATTGCTTCCAATAAAAATGCTTCATGTACTTAAACTTTTCACACATCAAAACTCCAAATTTAGCGTCCAGATTTCAGCATCCTCATTAACTAATAGGCCTATCAAATTTGGAACAGAAGCTAAAACCCGCGTTTCGAAAACATATTTTATCTAGTCTAACAGGCTTCTGGAACTATAGAAACTGATGAAACAATTATAAATTCACTCAACATAGGAATACCACTGATGATTCTACCATGATCAACCTTCATCCCTCATGACATCATTACCATCAATCCAATGGACAAGACAATAGAACTACAAGTGGAATACACATGGCAAGTTGATTATGAAATCATCTAATAATGCAAAACAAACAAACAAAGAGAAAAAAAAAAGGTTGAGCATGGCAAGTTGATTATGAAATCATCCAATAATGCAAACAAACAAACAAAGAGAAAAAAAAAAATGGGCAGCATGATCGAAGCTCCCAAATGAGTATGGCATTCAATTATCCTTCAAGATCCAGCTTATTTATTCAGAAAGTTATATTGAATGTGTTCCTGCAAAAAAGGCTGTAGTCAAAAGATAGTTTTTCTGGTTTTGTTGTTAAAATATTTGTAGGTGCGGTATGTTTGGTTTTAGATTAAAAAAAAATGATGAAAAAGGGGAGAGTAAAAAAGGGTGTAAAGGTGGGCATGGTAATGTCAATAATATAAAAGTGATGTCAACTACAAAGTGAATAAAAATAAAATGGATAAATTATTTTTAAAAAAAAGGAAATACTGTGACAAAGTAAAGTGGTTATGGATATTTAAGAATAGTTAAATGTCACATTAGTATACGGAAGGGAGAAAGAGGCTTTTACCAGTAGCTAAGCTAGGACATTTGATTAGGGGGGCAAATTTTATAATTTAAAATTATATTTTAAAATATTAAACATTTAAATACATTTATTTTTATATTCTATTATAACATTAATCTATGAGGAAATTAAAAATATTTAATCTATGAAGAAGTTAAAAATATTTTATAATATATCTCTAAAAATACATAAGTTAATAAATACTTGATCAGTTAAACAAAAATTTTAACAAGTAATTGTACATTATAATTACTTCAAGATAAATAGAAAGATTTTACAAATTTTCTTGACATATTTTTTAAGATTTTTTAAATTAGATAATAAAAACTTAAATGTCAAATGCACAATCTAAAATTCTTTAAGTTGAAAGGACAAGAAAATGAGAACGAAATCTTAATTAAGAGTTTTTTAAAAGTAATAACAAGTAAAAAAGAGTAAAAAATTAATTTAAAATTTTCTAAATTAATTAATAGACAGATTACAAATGATTAAGTAAGAATAATTAAAAAAGAAAATCTAGATTTCACTTAATTGAATAATGAAAAATTACAAAAATATAAAATAAAAAATAATACCTTGATATTTCGTCATTTTTTCTTGTTTCTTTTTTTCATTATTTTTCATTATAAAAGACATGCACAAGGTAAGAGATTTTATATATAAAAAAAAGATTATAAAAAAGTTTATAAAAATTCTACTAAGTAAAGGAATCAAACATACACAGATTGTAATAAAAGATGTAAGACATAAATCATTCACTAAGAAGGTGTAATATGTTAATTTTATTAACACCAGTTGTGATACACATTTATTTTTCTTTTTCTTTTGAAGGGAAGGGTGAACAATTTTATATAAAATTAAAAATTTATAAATTTATGGGAGGGCAATTCATTTATTAAAATTATTTTTGATGGGCAAAGTTAATATGTAAAAGGTATTTTCAAAAATTGAGGGGGGTGCAATTACCCACTCTCAATTGTATGTGGCTCCATCACTGCTTTTACTCCTCTTTTACCTCGAAACAAACATACTTGTAGTGTTAATCATTTTTTTTTTTCAATTTCTCTTTGGCAGGAACAGCAGCTATTTTATCTGTGCCATCCGTTGGATATCATAGTATTGCCCAGCATCAATGGAGTTTCTCTTACACCCTCTAGTCAGTTAAGCTTGTTTTAATGGTTGGCCTTTCTCCATATAATTTTAGAAATATGGTTGGAAAGTTTCAAAATGTTATTTGATGGTCATTATGGTGAAATGCAGGCAACAAGAAATTGGATTTGCATTAGGTGCAAATACTTCGGGAAAAATCTTTCGTAATTGGGATTTTCAATGACCAAGTCTTGGCTCCAGTTTCTTGTAGTAAAGGTGATAGTTGGTTTAAAACAAAGTCTGTTTGGTTTAACTGACAACTCTTATAACTAGATGCTTGAAATCAAATGTAGATATTGTGTCAAATTCACATCAGGCAAGTGTGGAGGTGCACTAACAGGATGTAATTTCAAATGCTCGACAGCTTTTGCTATTATGAACAATGCTGACACTCAAAAGTAACCAGGGCATTTATGGATGGTCTTCAATTACACACAGAAAGAATGGGTCTACTGTCATTCAAATTGAATGAAACTTTAAAGCCTTGAAAAGGACATGGTATTCAGATTTGATGGCTTTCAAATTGAAACCGATTCTAAGATCCTGCTAAAGGAACAATACTTAAAAGCAATGCATTATCGAATTTTCCAAGATATGCAATTGCAGATTTCCCATGAGAACAGAGTGGATAACAGCATGGTGAATATTTTGACCACGTCTAGGAGAAAATCACTCGATCTTTGTTTATTTTTCTTTCTTTCCTTCCTTTACGCCCACCCGACTTCTTTCCAAAGGCATGCTGCATCTTCCAGTAGGTGGCTGGCATTAGGTTTCATTGGACCAAGCTGAACTTACATCACTGATGACTTGACAGCTACACTCTCTTTAAACTAATGTTTAACACCAATAGATCATTATATCTTGATTTTGATATCTTCTTTTAGCTAGAGCCATTTTCAGATGGGTCTCAGCTTACGCCTGCCATTTTCAGATGGGTTTGGCTCACTCCTGCCATTTTCAGATGGGTCTTGGCTTACTCCTCACATGCGCTGTGATTATTTGATTCATTTCATAATCTGAGGTGGCAAAATCCAATCATTCCAGCAAAATAAAGATAGACATAAGAAACTTGGAACTTCATCACTTACTAATAACAACATGTATGGAGAAGCACAGGTGGATTGAAATCTAAGAGATCAGTTTAAACAGAGAAGAGGAGACAAAAACCATGGAACCTTTGTAGTATTCACAATGGGAAAGTAGTCTACAAATTATAGCTGTATTTCTGTCAAACCCACTTTTAAATAAATCTAACTGGTGACACAAATATTCCATATGAATGGTTATTAAAGAAATTAGGGAAGTTGATCTGAGACTGCTTGAAAGTCCTTTAACCCCACTTGCACTCAAAGCAATTTCATACTTTCAGCTTATGTTCAACATGAATGTTATGATAAAAAATCTAGAATTTGGGAATTCTTCACACTATGAGACTAGGAATTTAAATACGACATGAGAGCACATTGAAATAATATGAGAAATTTGATTCACAATCAATTTCAATTTAATGGCATTGCTTTACTTCTTGCATTGTTCAAATCAAAAGTTTCTTCCATTTACTTGGGAAAAGTAGAGTAAGTCTTCTCATGTTCTTCATTTTAACGAAAACATTGGCCCATCTTAAGAATTTAAGTGATGGGAACAATTTTGGTGAACCGAATGATAGGGAAAAACACGGTAAAACCAAGGCAAGAGAATTGGCCAGTGAAGAATGGTCAGATTATTCGCATATAGAGGACTGCAACCATTGTATACTTTGGTAGAAACACCTTCAATACACCCATAAAGGATGCAATACGAACAAAAGGGTTTTGCAGCCTTAAAGTTGAATTGATGGTACATAGTAACTCGATCAGTACAGAATCAGAATTTTGTTTGGAGCAGAAATAATATCAGCGGGACTACATTGAAATTGAAGACCATCATCCAGCTGGTCAACCGGTCATAATGAAATGACTCCAATACTGGCCAGTTCATGCTATCTCAGTGACCATTGTAACACTTAACATGAGGAGGATCGGATTTTAGCATGGTCTACTAGGGGATTCAGCACCCATCATCCACAATGAAGCCGGCTAAACGAACAATGCAAATCACAAAAGAAATTAGAATTTACAGGAAAAACATATACCTGGGCAGATCGCAACTGCCGGGTTGCCATCTCCATTTCAAATAACCATCGTCCGGCCTTCCGTTATGTTGGCAGCTGAACGCCTCGTCCACATAGGGACAAGAACCCGGCTGATACAGCGGATAACGTTCGTCCTTCACCCAATGCCCCGAATACAAATCGCATTTCTTCCCCCCCGAATTCAAATTCTTTCGGGGAAGGTTGACATCTTCAACGAATGAAGCAGTCACAGTAGGCGGGGGACTCGCATTAGGGAGCAGATATTGGGACTGCGTGTAGGTAGGAGAAGGAAGTTGGATAGAAGAGACTGATTGTGGATGTTTCAATGGAGGTTGGGAGAAATGATCTGTGGTCGGAGTTGTTGCTGATGTGGTGTTGGTGATGGTGGAGGAGAAGGAGAGGGAGAAATCTTCAGTTTTGGGTGTCGGAGTTTGTTTGCTTGTGCTGGTGGAGAGAGAAAAGTTCTCAGTTATGGGAGATGGTGCAGCGCTGGTAGTGTTAGAGGAGAGGTAGATGTCTTCGGTTGTGGGTTTGGAGATGGAAAAGACAGTCAAGGGTTGGGGCAAGAAATGCGCGTAGATAGAGAGAGAAGGTTCGAGGGCGCGTTTCGAGTAGTAGAAGAGAGAAAAAAGGAAGACGAAAAAGAAGGTGGTGATGATAATTGAGTAGAGTGACGAGATTGCCATCACAGTCCTTCATAAAAATTGATAGAGACGGCGAGCGAGCGAGAGAATGGCCTGTTTTGTCTAAATGGGCATTGATCCGGAGGGAGAAGGAATTCAGTGCACATGGCTTGAAGGGACGAGACGCGGCTTTCCGACAAGCATGAATTGATCCGACAGAATAGCACGGCAAAGAAGGTGGGACCCACGTGTTTCTGCTCGAAATATCCAGTCCCTCGGTTTCCTTTCCGGTTCAGCAGGTTGCTTGGTCAAAGTCCGGTAGGAAATGCCCCCGCGGCAATCGTGCTCCTGGCAATGTTTTAAGAAACCGAACCGTGACATAACTGTTTTTATGTCCGGTTCCGGTTGCACTTGGTGCAAATTATTTTGAACCATCCGTCGGTATGACATATTTATGATATAATAAATATTTTAAAATGTTTAAATTTTAAAAAAATATAACTAATTATATATAATAATAATTACATATCATAGAAAAAACTTAATATGCATATAAAAACAAAACTATACTGACTATAATAATTAATGATACTGAAATAATTATGCATACATTAATAATTATGCAAATAAAATGAATAAATGAATGAAATTGATAAAATGAAATTAATAATTACAGACTACAAACTACCCATAAGATTAAATAATTTAATTATGCAAAGAATAAAATTGATAAATGAATAAAATATGAAACATAATGATAAAAGTAAACAATTGTTAATGACCTAAAAGATAAATATTAATTTGTTAATAACCTTTTGATCTTGTAATTGGCTTATAACTTATCGTCGAAATAGGGAGAGCGCAAGCAGGGAGGGCTTTAGCAGAGAACAAAGAGGGTGGAAGTAGGCATTTGATCGGTGTTGTGGTGGCTAATGGTAGCAACGGGAACAAAGGCAACTCCAGGTGGGAGTAGGGAGGGTGACCGCGGCTGAAAGGGATGACCAAACAGTCATGTGGTGGTTGCCGGACGGAGAGGAGCTGCCAAGAAAGGGAGTGGCCGACCGAGTGGGTGCCTGCATGGGAAGGGAGAATCTGTCACGTCTAAAGCTTGGCAATCGATCCGCAGTGTTAGGGGCTGGGTTGAAGCTGGCTATCGATCAGCAATGTCAGGGGCAAGGGCTGAAGCTAGCGACCGATCGGTTGAAGTTGGCAATTGATCAACAGGAATGACCGAACAGCCATCTGGTGGTTGCCGGAGGGAGAGGAGCAACCGACTAAGTGGGTGGGTGCCAGTGTTGGAAGGCCAAAAGGGAGAATGGGAGGGAGATAGGTGTCAGTATTATTGTATATGATTTTAATGATAACAAAACTTATATTAAGATAAGAAATATTAATGCTTGAATCTCTAGCAATCATATGCACAGTTATGAATTAATAAACATTAATTGACATGAATAAAACAAATGGGCAAACACACCCACACAAATAAAATAATTTTTATAGTGGCTTAAGACCTCGTCCCTACATCCACTCTTCCAAGAGCAAATACTCATTGTGTCTTGGGTTCTACTTTATCCTATATAATAGAAATACACAGTGCTCCCAGCACTCTTCTGGTTTTCACAAGCTCGCCAGGAAACTCATTGGTTTCAAAGATCACCAAAGAACTTGTTGGCTTTCCAGAGATCACCAACAACTCATACAATGTGGTTTTTACAAGCTCACCACAAACTCATTGGTTTCAAAGATTACTAGTAAACCTATTTGTTTTCTAGAGCTCACCAACAACTCTCTGATTTCTAGTTTACTAAAAAACTTATACATTTTTATATAGTATTTCTCTTAAGCATGGGGGAAGATTTGATCTCTTTTTTAACTCTTTGTAATATAAAAGATCTTCCCATAATGTAAAGACAATGACCATAAGGATATGAAGGTTTAAGCTTAAGGATAGATAACTGAAGGTTTAAGCTCTTGGCCATGGGTGGAAGGATTTGCATAAGGTTAAGCTCATTTGAAATGTATTCCTTCACTACCTTTGAATTATCCCACCATTTGTCCTTAAATAGTTTCTTCTTATTTTTTACCTTTGGAAAAGATGGGTTCCGTTGAATGCAGAAACGAGATCAGTATTGAATGAATAAATCATTTGAATTTTCTTTCATTGAAGTCCAAGTCTTTTTGGTTTGTCTTGAGCTGCCACATTGTTGTTCAAAGAGGAGGATGAGTTATATTAAAAGGTGTTCCTCATTTGACAGTGCATAGCTTTGAAAACCTTACAATGTGCTTATTGTCGAAAATGGTAACTAACATAAGTCTGCATAATGTCGGCATGAGTGCAAATGTTATTTGAATGCTAGTCACATAAATTGATTTTTCTTTGACAAGTCATGACCTCCTCTCTCCGTCTGCATTTGTCTGCCATAAGTTGTAGACAGATTCTTCAAGGTTTGTTTGTCAGTTGAACTTTTATAAGAGTAGTTTGTCTGTTGCAAGTAGCAAACAAATTTTGAATGGTGCAGATGAAGTCTAACTGATTGATAGACAAACTTTGCTTTGTCTGCCTGAATTTCTCTAGGAGATTTGTCTATTGATCGATCCTTCATGCATGTGCTTTGTCTATCGTAATTAACAGACTAACTCTGGGTGGTGATAACGAAGTTGGGCTGATCGATTGACAAACTTCTCCTTCTATATGAACAAACAAAGTGGGATGTTTTTTCTTTGTTCTTCATTTGTCTGATGGAGGTGGCGGATGAAGTTTGCTTTGTCTTGCTCTAACAAACGAAGTATTGTATTCTTCTTTTGTTCCTCATTATCTATTAGAGATGGCAAATGAAGCTTGCTTTAACTTGCTCAAACAGACGAAATGTAATATTCGTTTAATGTAAGCAATAAACGAACTATGTTCTACTTGTGTTGGATGGAGTACTCTGCAATTCAAATAGGTTTGTCTGTTGTAAGTTATAGATGATCGTGCCTTTGTCTATTGAAGCTCATTTTGATGCAAGCAGCACTTTATCTATTTAGTTTTGCGTATGCTCACTATATAGCTTCTACTTCATCTTTTGCTTTAGCTGATACTTTGTCGGTTGTTAGTAATAGACAAACTTTTGATTCACAAATGAAGTAAAGTTCTTCAACTATTCTGCACACTTTGAGCAACAAAAGGGGTTTGTTCTTGCAACTTCTTTGTTTTTTCAATCCTTGTTTGTCTGTCTTGGCTCAATTAAAGTTGCACTCCCTTATCTGTTCATATTGCCTTTTTATACTGAGAGTTAATCCATTTTTCTAACTTTGTTGATCAAATAAAGTTTTCTCTTCTTTGTTCATGATTGTTTGGGTGACAATTACATCTTTCTTCCTTCGTTTGAGTATTTGATGGATCTTCTTCTTCTTCTTTTTTATCTCAGATAACTTTTGTCTGGTCAGTGTACATAGTTTAAAGTTCTCAAACAGTTTTATACCCTTTGACCATGGCTTCATTTTCAACTTTATTTATCTTGCATTTTTCTATTGAGATTTTCTCATTGAGGTTGATAGACAACATAAGTTCATTATAGCACATCTTCAAAGCTTTGTTTTTCTCACATTGCTTTTGTTTGTGAAAGCATCTAATGCAACCTTTCTTGTTGCATATCTCTAAATCTTTTATTTTCTTCTTCTTCCATGATTTTCATCAGTTCGGCTCCTTTTGGAATGTAGCTGATAGTTATGGCTATTTGTTGTAAACGATCATTATTCTGCACTTGCAACATTGTTAGCTTTCATATATAATATAAGAGTATATCTTATCCTCATGTGATTGTAATATTTTGTACAATAAGGATAATATACATCTCTATTAAATGCACAATATGAAAGCTTAAGTAATTATGGTGCTTAGTATGATTTAGCAGATTTATGCAGTAAAGATTAATTAATGTTCATTATGTGCGCACCGTAAAGTGTGGAATGTATGCTTGTATAATTGATCATTCATAGTTATTTCTTTATGTTCATTAATTCATAACCATGTGTATGATTGTTAGAGATTTAAAATTCTCATCTTAATACAAGTTTTGTTATCATTAAAATCTTATACAAAATGCTGACAATCTCTCCCTTTTTTAAGATGACAAAACTTTGAAGACTTGTTATTAATAATTAGAAATTTTCTTTTGATCTCCGCCTGAATATCAGACTTTTATAATCCTATAGGTTTGATCCTTTTGTCGTTTTCCTAATTTTAACTATCACTCTTACAAGTCACTCAAATTTCTCTCTCCCTTTTTATCATAATCAAAAGGATTTTCTTATAATCATATTGCTTTCCTTCTTTAATTTTATTTCTCTTTCCTTAATTATATTTTTCTTCCTGTTTATATAATCTTTCTTTAAGTTCTTCTTCCCTTATTTTTTTGAACCCTGGAATATTAATTTCTTGGTTGTGTTATGTGTACGTATCATTATATAAATTTCTCTCCCACTATCAGTTATAATTGCTCAATTTTCTCTCTCATGAAATAATTTAATGTAGCGACCAGATTGATTAGGTTGATCATAATGACAATATTAAATATCTTTTAGGCATATTGATAATTAAACATTTTCATTATTACAACAAGCATATTTATAAAAAGTAATAATCAAACATTAATCAATTAAGCATGCATTATTTATCAAAGTCACATTAATATGCCAAGTTTAAAGAGAATGGTTTCTTGCAAATATGATGACAATGCATGGTTTACTGTTAATGAGCATCTTCTTTTATTTAATGGTTGTCTATCATTATTATCAGGAGTGACGATTGGAAGTATTAATGGTGGAGTTGATGGATTACTTGGAAAGTCGAGAAGCGTCTGTCTTTCTCTTTTTTTGCACAGACGGATTAGAGAGAAGAGACGATCCTTCAGTGCTTACAAGGGCAATCATGGTGTCTTCCATTTCTTCTATAAATTTGATTCAAGGTGAGAATGATGATGCCTCTTTTGAGGCTACAGAGAGATGTCTGATTCTTCAGGATAAGATTAAGTAACTGAAGATTGATTTGGCTTCTATTAGGGGTAGTAATCTTCATTTTATGCATCTCTTAACTAGGAACTCCATGGCTTATATGGAGGTTGTAGAGTGCATTAAACATTTGGAGATAGAGTTAGCCAAGGCTCACTAGAAGATTAAAGAGTTGGAAGCAGTTGTTGACATTTTAGCTGATTAAATGTTTTTATTTTTTGATCTGAACTCTTTATATGTAATATTGCAACTCTTTATACTTACGTTAGTAATTTTTAATCTTCTGGTCTTTTATGAACTTTTATGTTTACTGATTTGTGCTTTTTATGGGATCATTTTTATAACTATTTAAACATTGGATATGTATCTTTTACCATAGTTTATTCATCATTATTTTAATAATGAATGATCCTATTGTGTCTTGTTTGAGTCTCTAAATTGTGAAGATCTATTTCTTGTTTGAGTTGCCAATTAGATGATTACTTCTATAGTGTTTATGTATCTTTTTAAAGACTGGTTATAACCCTTGTATTTTATAATATTTAATTTGATAGATAATATATGAGGTTAACATTCGAGCAACAATAGAGCGAGAGATAAGTGAAGAAAATAATTAGATTCACTTTTTGAAAGAGGAGGTGAGACAGTTAAGGAAGGAGTTATAATTTACTAAGAAGATAAATATTTCTATAATAAATCTTCTTTTGACTGACCGATATATAGCTTATGGAGAGATTATGGATAGAATTTAAGCATTGGGGAAGGAATTGTTTGAGAGTTAGGATAGAATTAAAGAGTTGTCAGTAGTTATTGAAGTTTTAAAGGATAGTTGTTTTTAATTTCCATTGCTAAATTGTCTGAACTTAATCATAGTTTTATCTCACTGTTAATATTTTATGAAGGTAGATGTTGTTGGATGTTTAAAGTTTATCTTCTTTACTGAAGTTTTATTAAAAAAAATTCTATTTTAGTTTTTTGTGTGTTATGAATGTTATTTTTATGCGTTTTTATTTTTCAGTTCTTGTTCTTTATGTGAGATCAAGCCTATAAACATTATTAAAAAAGGAATGACTAAGAATGGAATTTTTATTTACAAACTTAAACTATGAAGTTTTCTAAGCAAGCTTGACTATGCCATAGGACTATAACGATATTAGAGTTTTGATCATTTTAAGGTTCATTAGAGTTTTCAGAATGATTTAGCTCAAAACAGTAAACTCAACCTAATTCAAATCCAATGTAGTTTACTCAGAGGCATCTAGAGTATATAGTAATAAGAGAAATATAATCAAGTTTGATAACTTATCTCTTTCAGTGCTTCCTTCATCGATTCC
The DNA here is from genome assembly GCA_036873735.1 of Pouteria campechiana. Taxonomy (NCBI): domain Eukaryota; kingdom Viridiplantae; phylum Streptophyta; class Magnoliopsida; order Ericales; family Sapotaceae; genus Pouteria; species Pouteria campechiana. The sequence goes on from JAYJMB010087643.1 coordinate 37,065, forward strand.
TCATTCGAGTTCATAGGTGTTGTTGTTAGTCTTAACTATGCATTTAGCTTCTGGTGTCAAGCCTTTGATGTTGTATCTAAAGATTGATGTTGTTCTGGGCTATAGTTTCAATCATTCCTTTGCATCCGGAACTTGAACTTGTGGGCTCTTTTACTTGGATTTGAGAGCTTAGAAGAAGATTTTGATTTTTCATTGTCGTCTTTCTTCTATTCTCAACTCAACTCAAGCTTTCCTGCATATACTTAGAATATTCTTGCACTCTTTCTTTAATAAGCTCAAATTAATGTGAACATGTATCACCAATATATTAGCCCAGAGAGTTATTTTAAACCACAATAGTGTGCAGAGGAATAAGCTAATAAATTAAAGCAGTTTTCATGAATAAGTAAGATAAGCATTTGATTTAATCAAGCATCGAGTTATTTGAATTAGCACAATTGTGAATTACAATTAACCTTATGTACTAGACTACTCTCTCTCTCTTTGTAATGATTTTGAGCATAATTAGTCAATTTTATTATTTTATCTTTCTCTTAGTTATATGTCTTTTAGGCATTCCTATTTTCAAGTTGCTTGTTATTTTAATGTTGTTTATTTGCTGAATGTTTATTTTTTTCCTTGATTATTTTGAGAATTATATTTTATATTTCTCAAAGTTTAATTAATCATAGTGTGAATTTTGTATTCACACTATGTATGTACATGAGTAAAAAATATATGCATAAAAAATATTATGTATGAAAATTTATTTCTATCAATGTATAATTATTTAAGTAATCAAAATTCTAAATAATGTTTCTAAATAATATGCAAATAAATGAATAGATGAATATGCAGACATACGTAAACATAGTTTTAGAATTTAATTTTGATCCATATACAACTGAAGGAAATTCAGACAAAATTCTAACTATTAAATCTAGTTTTAAATATGCAGCCGAGATATGAAGGTATAAGAGTAAAGCATAATTTTTATAGGTAAAAATATATACACATCTAACCAGATATAAGCAATTAAACTTGAGATGTGATTAAAAGAATGAGTTAAATTTACTTCTATAGAGATATACTAAATTAGAAGTGATGAATGAATGAATTTATCTATATAGACATTAAGTAAATAGAAGTAAATAATTGAAAAATTGGTCTTGAATTTAAAAGAATGAATAGAAAGAAATAAGTAAAATTTAAATATTCAGATAATGACACATTCAATAAGAGCGTTCAAGTTCGAGTATCATACCTGCACATATCTTTTCTTTTTATTTCGAAGGAACTTGGTATTTCATCAGGTTTTTAATTTGTTTCTTCAGACCAAGCCTCCTTTCTTTTTCTTCTTCTTCAGGAGTATATTTTTTCCTTTCATAGATTTCCGGCACTCAAGTTAGTCTAAACAATAATGCAAGTGGTATGTGAGTGCCAAGCATTTTTGTCCCTTAGTAAATGTGTCTGTGGCTTGTCTAAAGATTTCTCATATCAATTCATAAGCCAAGACATACTTGCAAATGGTGGGACAGAGAGCATGTTGTGAGATTTCAATATTTTTAGCTCTGCTCTCATTTCATCCTCGCTTATGCCAGTATAGATAATTTTCCATAGATGAAAATCATTTAACCATAAGAAATGTTTCCAATCTCCTTTTCCATTATATCCAGGTTAATCTATCAAAAATTTGGAAGATAAGAGAAGGACTACTCTTTGAAGAACATTCATGAGGAAATTATTGGGTAAGCAAAATGGATCAATAGAATTGTTTATCTAGCCCGCTCTGATACCACTTGTAGATTCCCATAGGATGACTTAACCCAAGAGGGGAAGGGTAAATTGGGTAAATAAAATTCATTGCTTAATACCTGTTAGATCATTTTTCTCTTTTTGTGCTTTTGTATGGTATGATAAAAAGTGAATAATGGAAATAGTAAAATGCACGAAGAATAAAACAAATGGGCAAACACACGTACATCCACTCTTCCAAGAACATGCACTTGTTGTGCCTTAGGTTCCACTATATCCCATATGATGGAAATATACAGTGCTCCAAGCACTCTTTTGGTTTTTGTGAGCTCACAAAGAAACTCACTGGTTTCAAAGATCACTAGCGAACTTGTTGGATTTTCATAGGTCACCAACAACTCATACAATGTGATTTTTACAAGCTCACCATAAACTTATTGGCTTTGAAGATCATCAGCAAACTTGTTGGTTTTTTAGAACTCACCACCAACTCTCTGGTTTCAAGTTTACTAAAAAACTTATACACTTTTACCTAGTATTTCTCTCAAGCATAGGGGAAGATTTGATATCCCTTTTAGCTCTTTGTAATACAAAAGATCTTCCCATAATGTAAAGACAATGACCATAAGGATATGAAGGTTTAAGCTTAAGGATAAATAACTGAAGGTTTAAGCTTTTGGCCATGGGTGGAAGGATTTGCATAAGGTTAAGCTCATTTGAAATGTCTTCCTTCACCACCTTTGAATTGTCCCACCATTTGTCTTTAAATAGCTTCTTCTTATTTTTGACTGTTGGAGAAGATGGGTTCTATTGAATGTAGAAATAAGAGCAGCATTAGATGAATAAGACCGTTTGAATTTTCTTCTGTTAAAGTCTAGGTCTTTCTAGTTTGTCTCAAGCTGCTAGATTGCTGTTTAGAGATGTGGATGAGTTGTGTTAAAAGGTGTTCCTCGTTTGACCTATCATAGCTTTAAAAACCTTATAGTGCAACTTATTGCAGAAAATGGTGACTAATATAAGTCTACATAATGTCGACATGAGTGCAAATGCTATTTGAATGCTATCACATAAATTGATTTTTCTTTGACAAGTCACAACCTCTCTATGTCTGCATTTGTCTACCATAAGTTGTAGATGGATTCTTCAAGGATTCTCTGTCACTTGAACTTTCATAAGAGTGATTTGTCTATTGTAAGTAGTAGATAAACTTTAAATAGTACAAATAAAGTCAAACTGACAAATAAACAAACTTTGCTTTATTTACCTAAATTCCTCTAGGAGATTTATCTATTGATCGATACTTCATGTATATGCTTTATTTGTTGTAATTAACAAACTAACTCTAGGTGGTGCAGACAAAGTTGGGTTGATCAATTGATAAACTTCTCCTTTTATATAAACAGATGAAGTGAGATATTTTTCCTTTATTCTTCATTTGTCCGATGGAGGTGGCAGATGAAGTTTATTTTGTCTTGCTCTAACAGATGAAGTATTGTATTCTTCTTTTGTTCCTCCTTGTCTATTGAAGATGGCAGGCGAAGCTTGCTTTAACTTGCTCAAATAGAGAAAGTAAAGTATTCATCTGATGTAAGCAATAGATGAACTATGTTCGACTTGTCGTGGACGGAGTACTCTACATGTCGTATGGGTTTGTCTATTGTAAGTTGTAGACGATCGTCCTTTTGTCTGTTGAAGCCCATTTTAGTCCAAGTAGCACTTTGTCTATTCAGCTTCGTGTATGCTCACTATGCAGCGTCTACTTTGTCTTCTTCTTTGGCTGATACTTTGTTTATCGCAAGTAATAGACGAACTTTTGATCCGCGGAGGAAGTAAAGTTTTTCAACTATTCTGCACACTTCAAGCAACAAAAGGGTTTATTTTCACAACTTTTTTATTTCTTCAATCTTCATTTGTCTGTCTTGGCTTAGTTAAAGTTGCACTCCCTTATTTGTTCATATTGCCTTTTTGTCCTCAAACTTAATCCATTCTTCTAACTTTGTTGATAAAACAATGTTTTTTCTTCTTTGTGCATGATTATCTGGGCGATAATTACATCTTTCTTTCTTTGTCAGGTATTTGATGGATCTTCTTCTTCTTTCTTTGTCTTAGGCAACTTTTTTTTGGTCAATGTAGATAGTTCAAATTTCTTGACAGTTTTATGGCCTTTGACCATGGCTTCATTTTCAACTTTATTTATCTTGTATTTGTTTATTAAGTTTTTCTCTTTGAGGTTAACAGACAATGCAGGCTCGTTGTAGCAAATCTTCAAAGCTTTATTTTTCTCACATTGCTTTTGTTCGTGGAAGCATCTAATGCAACCTTTCTTGTTGCATATCTCTAAACCTTTTGTTTTCTTCTTTTTCTTCTTCTATGATTTTCATTGTTCAGCTCTTTTGGAACATAGCAGATAGTTGTGGCAATTTGTGATAGACGATCATTATTTTGCACTTGGAACTTTTGTGTATTTGCTATGTTGTTAGCTTTCATATATAATATAAGAGTGTATCTTATTCTCATGTGATTGTAATATTTTGTACAACAAGGATAATATACATCTCTATTAAATGCACAATATGAAACCTTAAGTAATTATGGTGCTTAGTATGATATAGTAGATTTATGTAGTAAAGATTAATTAATGTCCATTATATATGCACCATAAAGTGAAGAATGTATAACGAATCATTCATGGTTATGTCTTTATGTTTATTAATTCATAACCATGCATATGATTGTTAGAGATTTAAAATTTTTATCTTAATACAAGTTTTGTTATCATCAAAATCATATATAATAATGCTAAAAATAACTATGAATGTTTAATTATACAAGCATATATTCTTTACTTCATGGTGCGCATAATATTAATTATTCCTTATTACATAAATTTGTTAAATAATACTAAGCATCATAATTACTTAAGCTTTCAAATTATGTACTTAATAAAGATGTATGTTATCCTTGCTCTACAACATAATTAAATTACATAAGGATAAAATATAATTTATTATTATATAAGAAACCTAACAAAGTAGCATGTGTAGAAAAGATCAAGTGCAGGATCATGATCATATATAATAAACTAACACAATTATCTACTATGTTTCAAAGAGTCTGAACTAATGAAAAATGTGGAAGAAGAAAAAGAAAACAAAAGGTTTGGAGAAAAGCAACAAGAAAGTTTGCATTGTCTAAGAGAAGCTTCCACAAATAAAACACGGGAGAAAACAAGTCTTCGAAGATGCGCCACAACAAGTTTGTGTTATTTGATAACCACAATGAGAAATTTTTACAAACAACTGTAAGACAGAAGTAGTTGAAGATGAAGCCATGGTTGAAGAGCATAAAGATATTCAAGAAATTTGAACTATCTACATCAACGAGATAAGTTTGTCTGAGATAAAAAAAAGAAGAAGAAACTCCATCAAATATTCAGACAAAGGGAGAAAGAAGAAATTACCAAACAGACAATCATGTACAAAGAGAAGAAAACTTTGTCTGATCAACAAAGTTAGCAGAATGGATTAGTCTAAGGATAAAAAAGCAATATGACCAGATAAAGAAGTACAAGTTTAGCTGAGCTAAGACAGATAAATGAAGATTTAAGAAAGAAAGAAGTTGCAACAATAAACCCCTTTTGTTGTTCAAAGTGTGCAGAGCAATCAAAGAACTTCACTTCATTTGTGGATCAAATTCATATGTTACTTACTATAAACAAAGCATCAGCTAAAGTGAAAGATGAAGTAGAAGCTGCATAGTGAGTATAGATAAAGCTGAATAGATAAAGAACTGCTTGGACCAAAAAGGGGCTTTAATAGACAAAGGCATGTTCATCTGCAAGCTTATAATAAACAAATCTATGCGACATATAAAGTACTCCATCCAAGACAAAGTAGAGCAAAGTTCATCTATCGCTTATATTAGATGAATACTACACTTTGTCTATTCGAGTAAGACCAAGCAAACTTCATCTACTACCCACAATAGACAAATGAAGAACAAAGGAAGAATATCACACTTCATTTATTCATACAGACAAAGGAGAATTTGTCAATCAGCTAGTTCAACTTCATCTATGCCACCCAAAGTTCATCTAATATTTACAATAGACAAAGCACATGCATAAAAGATTGATCAATAGACAAATCTCCTAGAGGAATTCAGGCAGACAAAGTAGATTTTGTCCATTAGTCAATTTGACTTCATCTGCGCTATTCAAAGTTCATCTGCTACTTATAATAGATAAATTACTCTTGTAGAAGTTCAACTAATAGACAAACCTATGGAAGAATCTATTTGCAACTTATGACAAACAAATGCAGACAGAGAGAGGCCATGACTTGTCAGAGAAAAATCAATTTATATGACTAGTATTCAAATGGCATCTGCACTTGTGCTGTCATTGTGCAGACTTATATCAGTCATCATTTTCCGCAATAAGTGGCGCCACAAGTTTTTCAAGCAGTGACAAGTCAAACAAGGAACACCTTTAAACATAGCTCATTTTCTTCTCTGAATAGCGATGCAACAGCTCGAGAAAAAATTAGAAAGGCATGACTTCAATGATAAAAATCTCAATGGTCTTATTCATTCAATGTTGCTCTCATTTCTGCATTCAAAGAAACCTATCTTCTCTAATAGTCAAAATTTATGAAAAAGCTATTTAAGTAGACAAGGTTGAACAATACAAGGAGGTGAAGGAATACTTTTCAGATGTGCTTAAACTTAAATACATCCTTCCACTGATGGCCAAGAGCTTAAACCATCATTTATCTTTCATTACCTTCAATCTGCGTATCTCTATGGCCATTGAGTTTATATTTTGGGAAGATCTTTCTATGTTGTTAGAGTTGTAAAAGATTTCATCTTCCCCTGTACTTCATTGTAACACTTTGTAAAGTTTATAAGTTTTCTGATTAAACTAAAAACCAAAGAGTTGTTAGTGATCTCTAAAAAACCATCTAGTTTGCTGGTAATCTTCAAAACTAGTGGGTTTCCTAGTGAACTTTGAAAACCAAAAGAGTGTTGGGATCACTATGTTTATGCCCCCTAGAGCTAGAATCCAAAAGAATATTGGGAACACTATTTACGACCCCTAGAGCTGAAATCTAGAAGAGTGCTAGAAGCACTATTGTATTTCTATTATATGTGATATAGTAGAACTCAAGGCATAATAAGTGTGTGTTTTGGGAAGAATGGATGTAGGGACGGAGTTCCCAAACCACTATAAAAATCATGTTGTTTGTATGTGTTTATTTACTTGCTTTATCCTTCATGCACTTTATGGTTTTATTATTCATTTACATCACACCACACATAAGCACAAAAAAAGAAAAATTGTCTAACAAGGGTTAAGCAATAATTTTTATATACCCAATTTACCCCTCCCCTCTTAGGTTAAGCCATACTTCGGGAACCAAAAATAGGGTTTTTGGCTTTTGGGGGCGAATGGGTGTGCGTGGGCTGTGGGGGGAGTTTTCTCCCCTGGATTTTTTTCTTTCCTTTTTTTTATAATTACTTGAATCGGGCTATAGATGGATTAGGCAATTTTTGCAAAAATGGAGGAACCGGGCCTGGGCCAAACTACTACCCTTCTAGTTCACGATCGGACTGGGCAACTCGGTTTGGTTTTTAAAACACTACTCCTAGGCTGCATTTCACTTTGTGTGATTATTTTGAAAAGGGCTGGCTATAGTTGGTATTGCTCACGACTATTGGACTAGCTGGAAAACGACCACAAATAATTTTTGTCTTTTGTATATCCTTATAATTTTACTTTTTATGTATTCCTTTTTGCTTTCTATATAAAATAATTATTATATATTTATTAACTTTATGGCCAATATCATTTCTTACACAATTGCTTTATTTTCTTTATTTTCCTTTAATTCTTTTCATTTTTACCTGTTCAAATCAAAAGAAACTTCTTACTTAGTAACATAATATTTATTTACCTTTACAACCCTAACTATTTTGTAATTATCAATCCTTTCTATTTTATTTACTTTATAGTTAATATAGTTAATATAGTCTCTTAAAATGTTGACATTATCTTCTTTTTATTTATAAAGAAAATTTTTATTTTTTCTAAGCACTGATTCTAAGTTATTGGGTTCAGTTTTGATGATTAATAAAACTTATTAATCACTTAAATTAAGCTAATGACGTGTTGTTAAGCTTTCTGAATTTAGAAGAAGCTTTAGACATGACACAGACAAGTATAGAGGATGTTCTAAAGGCTTTAGAGGAAGCTTCAGATGTTTGGGAAGTGGCGTCTGAAGGTTTCCGAGGAAGAACTTTGAATTCAAAAGAAAAGAAAGAAGCTTCATAGGATGTTCAAAGTTGCTTCAGATGTTCATAAGAAGAAGAAGTTCCAGAAGAACCTTTATAAGAGGAAGCAGAAGGTTCAAAGTATGTTCAGGAGGAAGCAGAAGCTTTAGAGCATGTTCAGAAAGGAGTTCATGTTTCAGAGTATGTTTAAAGCATACTCAGATGTTGAATGGAAGCTTCAGAAGTGACGCAGATAAGTTTCAGAGCTTCAAAATATCTTCAGAGTTACTTTAGATGGAGAATGGAAGCTTCGGAGGAAAAGAAATTGTTAGTGTAAATGTATAGTTTTGATGACAAATAAAACTTGATTAAGTTATATACTAATAAATATCTATTAAGTACTTAGTATGCAAAAACAAATTGCAGAATGCGAACAATCAATAAATGCATAAGGATTAGATCTCAAAAGAAAAATAGAGGAGTCAAATGTGCTCTAAGAAATCAATTTCATATTGATGGAAAAGGTAGATGTTTAGGACAATGCAAAGCTTAAGACGAAATTGGAGAAGCAAATACTTTTTCTGAGATCAAGTTTATCCAGCTTCATCCATGTCATCAAGATTTCACCCAAAATTAACCTTGAACAAATGCGGAGTAAGAAGACCTCGTCAGACTTCATTCAAATTGTATTTGATCAAAAACACATCAAACTGATTTCATCCACAACTTGAAGTTCATCCGAAATTAACTTCAGACAAATGCGAAGCAAAAAGACTTTGACCAATTGAGAAAAGCCAAAGAAAACTTCATCCGAAATGCAGTCCAAAATAAAGAGTCAAGTTTGTTTGATACTAACTTTGGACAAAGCAAAGTAAGAAGATTTCATCCAATTAATTAAAGCTGAAAGCAAAGTTCATCCAAAATCAAACCTCGAACAATATGATTGTTTGAACAGAGTAAGCTGAAAGAAGTCTGTATCCGAAATTAACCTCAGAAAAAGCATCATCTTCCCAAACTCTTCTTCGAACAATTTGAATCATCTAGCTTCATCTGAATTAAATGAGCTTCCTTCCAAAATAATGATTCAATCAGCTCGTTGTAGCAACCCTTCATCCAATGCTTGCCTAAACTGGCAACTTCTCTTCCTCTCTATTAAGAACGATGTTGCAGATGTTCTAGTTGATAAGAATTAATTAGAAGATGATGTTTTCAAACAAGAGCTAAATAGAAAGGTCTTTTACATTTAATGGAGGTCACCTACCACCAACAGTTGGAAGTCAAAGTTGATATACAAAGAAGTAATGCTGAGACAAAAAAGAATAAGCAAGTTGAGAAGATTGAATGCTCTTGCTGAGCCAACATCTTCTAGACTTAAGCCTTCATCCTTCAATATTCTACATCATTAAAAGGCCTTCAATTATCATCTAGGAAGATCATTTATTTCAACATTTAAGTTTCAGATTTCTTCCCCTGAGCTTTCTATGAAACACTTGTATAAGTATACTTAATTAATGTACTCCTTCTATTGTGATTGCCTTGAGCTAGTATTTGAGTCCAGGCTCAAGAAGAGCTATGATTGTTTGTTGAAGCGAGTCTTATAGACAGGAGTTAAATTGTTTATGCCCCCTGGAGCTAATCCAGAAGAGCGAGTGTTACACTAGTTTATGCTCCCTGGAGCTAATCCAGAAAACTATATGTTGCACTAATTTATGCCCCCTAGAGCTAATCCAAAAGAGTGTATATTGCACTAGTTTATGTCCCTTAGAGCTGATCTAGAAGAGTGTTGGGTGCACTAATTGTATTTTTGTTATAATGAGATAGTGGAACCTAAGAAAGTAAGAGGAGAGTGTTTTTGAAAGAGTGAAGTACAGTGTTGACTCGAAACACTATAAAAATCCTTGTGTCTTGACCATTTGTGTTCCAACTATTGATTGCATTATTTGCTAGAGAGACGTTAATGCAAAAAAGGGTTTTAGAAAAAGTTTTTGATTACCCAATTCACCCCACTCCTTTTAGGTATTTGCCTAACCTTTGGGAGTAATAGAAATAACTATTGGGCATGTTAGGGTTTGAAAGGAGCTTCAGAACATCTGAAGCTAACTTTAGATGTTCTGGGAATATAGCCATTGGTAGTAGAAGGGAGTGTTAGACCTCTAGAGGGTCTAAAGCATAACTTTAGAAGGTTTGAAAGTGAAGTTGTGATGAGAACCTGACCTTTGAAGTTTAACTTCAGAACATCTAAAGTACACTTCAAAGGTAGTTTGTGTGAAGTGTTAGAAACGCAAGTTAAAATGGTTAAAAACTTACCAAAAGAAGGTACAATGAATAGATTGGATTCAGCACTTATAAATAAGAGTTCTGATGAAGAAGAAATAGGCTCTTGAGTAAGTTTATCAAGGATTAATCACAAAATACTCAAGTCTCCAAAGTGCAATCGCTCCAACAAGCTTCAACAAATAAAGAGCTTCAATAATCCATCCTTTACTCTTCAGAGGAGAATGAAACACTGCGAGCTTTATTGTATATCTTTATTTGAGCTTTAATCTATATATAATTGGGCTTGTTAGAGGTAGTTACTTGTACATATTATATTTATAAGGAGGAGCTTTTGGTAAGCTCTAGAAACTAGATTGTATGAGTTTGTTGGTAAGCTTAGAGGAAAACCAATGTTGTATGAGTTGCTGGTAAGCTTAGAGGCAAACCAGTGGGTATGAGTTTCTGGTTAGCTCATAGGAAACCTGGTTATAGGAGTTGCTAGCGAGCTCAGTAAAACTAGATTGTGTAGAGTTCTTGGTAAGCTTAGAAAACCAAGAGAGGTATGATTCCACAGGTTATAGTGAAACTCAATGTTGGAGAAACCTTGGAGAGTGGAGTAGGTGTCAAGGGAGCCCAAACAACTATAATTGACTGTGTTCTTATTGATTTGTGTGCTTATATACTTCCATTGCATTTTATTTTCTGTACTTACACATTCCATCTATTTTTCCCATCTCACTTGGATTCTTTTTCTCCATATACCTTGCGTATCATAGCAAGTTGGACTCAACACAAGCTACTTAATCTGTACAACATGGACAAGCTTTAACCAGCAAAGGCAAATATCTTACCTCATTGTGGTTAGCTAAATAATCATGTTTATGGGTTTCTCACAATTTACTATCTATAACTTAAAAGGTACACTAATCAAAATTAACTAGTATATAAGGCCTTCACCAAATATTTATAATCATTAGTATTATGAAATAAATTATTGTAAGGGAAAAAAAGAGCAAAAAAATAAATTTAATAAAATAAGCAACAAAATTTTGCAAAATTCAAATCTAAGACACCAAGGTAAACACTAATTTGTTATTAATTTCTTTTTGCTTTATATCAAAATAATTTTAGATATAATAAAATTTTAAAAAATTCCTAATATTTGTTGGTCTCTTACTTATGGTAGCTCAGAGAAGGGGGAAGAGGGCGAGCTTCTAAAAATTTAGGCTAAATTAAAGATAATGATGTTGAAATAAAATGAAGAGAATCACTATCACCCTGGGGCCTATGTATTTCAACATTACCCTATAATTTTCCTATTTTTAAGGGAATATTCTACCAGAAATCTGTCAGAGTCTACCCTGAATTATAATGATCTACACCTAGTATACATTTAATCATATAAAATTGACATTTCAATAAGTACAAGACAACAATAGTAACTATAAAATTTACACCCATACCCATGGTTGCCTAGCTCGAAACCAAATTGTGATGGTAATATACATCACTTGAATCATACAGATCCATTCACAATTTCATAATTAACTTACTATAATATGCCAATATATCTCTTTTATACATAATTTGAAACCTTTTAAATACAACCATACAAATACATTATGAAATTATAATTTCAAACCATTATACCATAAGAAAAATATCTTCAAATTTTATCTCTGAGCCCTAACCCACAGTTGGGATTCTTTACTCGACCTGCTAGCTAAAAAAATAAGAATAAGAAGGCATGAGTCCCAGGCAAACTTAGTAAGTAGGCACTTAGTAAATAATAATTAATCCAAACCATAAATATAAATATAATGAGCATTCTGTCATGGTGTCAAAGCTTCATGAATATAATGCAAATATCTCATCCTGAGATGTAAAATACAACATACATAAATGCACACCAATGCAATCATACCATGAGGACCAAGTCCTCATAATTCCTATAAAATAACCTATGCTGTTTAGGCATATAATATCACAATTATGACATCCTAGCACAACATATAATATCATCTTATGCCATACATGCATAAACCATATTATGTCAATTACATTTACTATACCTGTACACCTCATCATGGAATGCTTCCCTTTCTATCAATACGCACATTCACATCAAGATGATATCCTTGATTCTTATATAACAATCTATCACACTCTAAGAAACACCAAGTGTAAACCAAGGGATAATCGATATCCCCAAGAATCATACTTAGAATACATATGACAAGAGGAAAACAAATATGGGATAATCCTTATCCTCACCAGTCATCAGTCCATACACTTGCAACATTTATGAGAAACTAGGGATAGGTATTATCCCATATCTATCCATACACTCATAAGAATTTTGAGATGTCCTTTATCCCTCTAAACCACACATACATACACCTACCATTAAAAGAATCATAGGATATCTACTATCCACATCCATGCACACATGCTCGGATACAACCCATGGAATGCTTCCCATTATATTAATACACACATTCACATCAAGACGATATCCATGATCCTCATATACCAATTCATCACACGCTAAGAAAAATCACATAGTGTAAACCAAGGGGTACTCAATATCCCTAAGAATCATACTTAGAATACATATGACAAGAGGAAAACAAATATGGGATAATCCTTATCCCCATCAGTCATAGTCTATACACTTGCAACATTCAGGAGAAACCCTGGATACTTATTATCTTGTATCTATCCATACCCTCATAAGAATTTTGGGATGTCCTCTATCCCAATAAACCACACATACATACACCTATCATTAAAAGAATCATAGGATATCCACTATCCCCTTCCATGCATACATGCCCAGATACAAGTAATGGGATAATTATTATCCCCATCTAGCAATACAAACAACCAGAAAGGAGAGCCTAATTACTTTAATGGAGTACAATTTCATCATCTTCAAGTTCCATAACTTGGCTTCTAATCAACACTCCAATGGTCTTACACATACAACACATATCATAATTGAAGTTACATAAGGTTTTCATATGGGAAATTTTATTCAATTCACAAAATAGGTGAAACCCAACTAATTACCTCATTAAGGTTTACTATCCTCTCATTACTCAATTACACACCCCTTACACTTATTCTAGCAAGAATTATTGCTCCTTTCAAGTTACAAGTTCATATGACTCAATCCTTGGGAGTTTTCACCCAAATCATCATTTCAACATTTTCTTCACTAAAACACCCTCTTTAAGGTTCATTGATACTTATAAACATTATTCCATTCATTTCAAAATTGGGCAAGCTTGATAAGCATCAAAACAGTGAATCAATCTTAACATGGCTCATGATCAGTACAAAATTCAGCTTTAAAGTCCCTTCTTTAAACTATTAAATGGAGAATCTTTGAACACCTTTCAACATGGGAGCGGGCATAGGTTTCAAGTGCATAAACTCACTACTTTCCCCCCCTTTTCATGCATTATTTTAAGCCAATAGACAAATTTTCTAGGTGTTACAAGCTGCCCACATATTTGTCCATTATGGGGCTTTTCTAAACACATTTCTAATACAAATATTCACTCTAATCAAGACCCTATTGGTACCATTTGTCAACCTTTTTCTAATCACTTTATTAAGGCATCTAAAACTACATTATAATACCTAACTAGCAGCCACTTAGGGGTTGCAATAAAATCCTTAATTGCACTTTTCCTTTCATTGAAATTTTTCATTAAATGCATGATGAGCTTTATTTAAGTTAAAATTTTTAGCAATATGCAGTAATTAAAATTCATTCCCAATATTATACAATCATGGTTCAACATAATTAACATAAAAAAAATCATGCATAAATCAATTCATTCCAAATTCATCGCACATATGGCCTAATCACCATTCATGTCCAAAACAGCCTCCTCCATTCAAAACTGTTGTTGTCCACAAAACAAATTTAGATTAATGCCATAGGTATTAGAATCCTTTTCCCCATGAAATCCCCAAATTAATCATGTTATTTCTTCCCAAATTTTTGTCCACAAATGGCTTGAAACCCTAGCAATGAAAATTCAAAAAAAATCAGGTTAAGGGAGGAACTTACCATTGTTATTTTGGGTTGGCATCTCCATAAGAACGAGGATACCCCTTAGATATTCAAGCATCCACCATGAAAAATAGCAAATAAAAAAAAAACAACTTCCTCTTCCTCTCTTTCATGTCCCAAATGGAAGGGGTTTTGGAGAAATCGTGACGTGGATGAAGATTACACACCTAAATAACGTTTTTCCAAGCTAAAATTCATGAGAAAATGGACGCAGGTGGGCTGCCATGAAGGTGAGGCATGAGAGAGGAAGAGAGGGCATGAATGGGTAGAGGCAAGGAGATGGAATACTTTATTTTTTTCTCCTTTTGGTGCTCTGGCAGCATATTTCAACCCGTGCACGTGTAGCCCTAGATTTGAAATCTTTGTGCTATGATTTTTGCCCTAAATACATATACCCAATGTTCCTTTTCATGGAAACATTAAAATTTATAATTAATCTCTTCAATTAATTAGGGTTAAATCCATTTGATCATGATATCAAGCCTTATTTAAATTATGGGCAATTACTCACCGGCTTAATAATTAAACCTCAATCATCACATAAAAATTAAAAATCATTTGCAAATTCTACCTTATATGCATATATTTGATTAGTGGGTCTTATAATAATTTATTTTGCATAAATAAACACAAAATTTTGAAATTATCAAGTTAATCCTATCATTTTTGTCCTTAATTATCCACCAGGAGCATTTTTGGTGTATTGGGCATAAGTTCCTCATAAGATATCCAAATCATGTTATTCTTGATGATTTGGAAAGATAATTTCAAGGCCTACAACTTTAATTTAGATCACGTTTTCTAAATCATCCAACTTCTATGCCAAAAAGTGGATACAGGTGACACCTTTTTCATTTTAAGCTTCTTTTTAATATACTTTGGTGCTCAATACACAAATTAACATTATATGCAATTTACATATATATAATGATATAATTTAGAAAATGTTTCATCTTCACCTCAAGTCATCTCATGAATATCAAAAAAAATATTTGGAAAAATTTTTCTTAAAAATCCCGGGGTGTCACAATCACACAACACACTTGAACATAGGTTTTTATAGTAGTTTGGCCTAAACAGGATTCCTACTCTACTTCTTTGAGTTAGTCTTTTTTACTGTACTTAGGTTCCACTAACACTTAATCAACACACTGATCAAAATACAAATTGGTTTTTCAAGCTCACCAATAACTCTTACAGACTCAGCAAGTCTTCCCTACTTTCTCAGAGAGGCTTTCTTGCTTTTGAACTAAATTCTAATTGATCATTTTAACCTGTGAAGCATGGAATTCTTCTTTCGAGCTTGTTCTAAAGCTTTTAGACATATCTTGTTGGTCTGGGGGACCCCTTAAACTATAGGAGTGTATGAAAACATTGGAATTCAAATGATATGGGGATAACAAATAGTTATGCAAGTGCAGAAAATAAAAGATAGCAAAAACACACAAGTACACAGTAATAATAATACAAGGATTATAATGGTTTGGGCCCTATTGGCACCTACTCCATTCTCCAAAGTTTCTCCAACCTTAGGTTCCACCATACCACTATACCTTATAGAATTACACTTAGTTTCCTGAGCTAAACAAGAACGCTTACACTTATTTTATAAGCTTACTAGAAACTCACACTATTGATTTTCAGGAGCTCACCAATAATTCATATAATGATGAATTTCCACTAAGCTCGCCATAAACTCATACACATTGGTTTTCCTTGAGCTAACTAGCAACTCCCCCTAGTTTTTAGAGCTAACCAGAATGTATAATGAAATGCCTCTTAACTAGGTCTAAATGTAGACACAGTTAAAGCACAACAATAAAATGATAAAACATTAAAGCACTTTATAATGAATTCAAACTCTTAAAAGTCGTATTAATGTGGCTTAGAAGCTACTTGATCTTAATAACACCTTAGAGTGAATACACTTGGGAAACTTGAAAGGGTTTCTTGTATTTGATTTGTCTTTGGCACTTAAAACTCTCAAGCATCTTGTTTCTCTTCAATATATATTTTGTTTATACATTTTGAATACCCTTGGGACCGTTTGGAAGAAGATTATTTGAATATAGCCATTACAGTGCTACTTGGATTTTCAACCGTTGAGCGGGAGGCGCTATCGCAAGAGGCTAGGAGAAGTGCCTACGCCCCAGGCGATATCCCATAGGAGGCTCCCATATCGGCTTCCATCATTATCACGCCTAGCCCTGGGGGTATCAATTTATCAAAATTAACACCCCAGGTGTTACAACTATCCAGTGAGAATGCTTCTCCTTGGAGCTCTGTAGGTGATACCACAGGCGGTATGTGTACTGACTGTGACCCCATAGGCGGTATGTGTCATGCCCTGCCTTTCGAGGTTGACACACCATTTTTCACTATAATTCAACAAGATTTGCCTACTTTTAGGGTGGGGTGCTTAAGTCCCATTTTGGAACTTGATTAATTCCTACAAGAAAATGGACAGAATTTCCCCTGAAATATTAAGGGCTAATTTGTATAATTATTTATCAAATCAAATAAAACAATGATATAAATTCTAAGATACATTCAACCACATACCCACAACCCTAGATCTCATTGAATCATGATGAAAATACACCTATCACTATAATTGTACAACTCATCCTTAAGAAACTGAATAATTTTCTATGACATGCGTTTACACCACCTTATACATCATTTAAAATTCATTAATTACAATCATACAAATCCAAATAAAATTTTGATTTTACTAAAACACAAAGGAGATTACAACCCCACCATTCTGTCATATCACCATCACCAAGATGTCTTCAAACACTGCCCATCAGTTCCAACCCACAGTTGGAATTCTTTACCTATCATGTCAGTTAAAAAAAATAAATAAGAAGGGGTGAATTCGGGCAACTCAGTAAGTAGATGAGTACTATAGAAAATAATCAACAATAATTTATAGCCATTATAAAACATATTCAATCCATACTCACATTACCATATATCAAACTTTCCATATTCATCCCCATAACTATTAATGTACACAATTTACACATATGCCAGAGGGGATACTCTTAATCCATCATATTTAGACATCCATACACAAGAATAATGTCATCATGCATGAAGCTTCATCAATGCAATATAAGGGATACTTAATATCCCACATTCATATAGTCACAATCAATTAAATATTTAACTTAAAAAATTACATAAGCCAAATAATGTTGACCTTGGACAAATATGAGATATCCCTATCCCTAAACAAAACAACCATGCCCGGATGTAACAAATGGGATATTTTATATCCCTAATCAACAGTTTATGCAATCAAAGAAAGGGGGCCTACTTACCTTATAATTAGCCCAATTCCATACTCTTCGAATTTCATAGCTTTTCTTCCATTCTCAGATAATTCTACATACATAATATGTACAATAACCAATTTATATCTTTCTCATTGAAACGTTTTATTATGCATTTGCTAAGCATAACTTATCTATTCATTTCCATAATAGTCTAATAGACTAGATACATTCTTAACATGATATAAATCATATTCAAATAGCCTCCATATCTTATTTCACAATCCATGATTAAAGGCCCTACACATAATATATAAATCACAATCCAATCCACATGACTAATTTATAATAATGCGATTATATGTAATATTCAAATATCATAATTAATTCAAGGATATGTCTATATCTATCTCAAGTGCTTAACTACACTTGATCATTAACTACATGGCTATTTAGTTCAATTCCTCTATAATCATGCAATTGAATACATTAGGTTTAGGCTTATTCATAGTCAATTACAGGCCACAATCAAGTTAATAATTTATACATAGTTTTCTTATTAGATTCTTTCATCAACCATCTTATAGATCTCATACGTTGGCAAAATTCTCAAAAACATGATTTAGGGATTTCATTCCCAATGACCTACAATCAACCCATAACATAAATATCATTGAATTCAGTGTAATAACATGCTAATCATGCCTTTAATCCAATTAAACTATACATAATCATTTTGTACAAAAAATCTCATATTATTATTCGTGAATTACTGTTCACAACTATAGATCTTGATTAATCCAATGTTATCATATTCAAATCATTCCAAACAACCTCAAAATATTATAATCACACAATCAATCATTTCCCCCGAGTTACATCTAAATCATAATTTTCTTTAATTTTCACTATGTATGAAACCCTAAAAAGCATAAAAACCTAAATTCAATTGAGGAAGGATAATGTAACAAGTCCAAACCCTTTAATGAAGGGACTAATAATTTTCCCCCAAGATTTTAATAAATAATACCCATCTTCTTCCCTAAAATCACTATTCATGGATAGGTTTCCAACCCTATCAATGAAAAACATGAAATCAAACTGAAAGAAAGAGATTTATCTTAAAATTCATGCATGGCCTTCACTTTCCATCCATTTCCCACTCCAAATCTTAATAAACTAGCCCTAGATCATGTCCAAGGGAGTTTTCAGTTAAGCAAACATGCCTAAATAGCAAAAGGGTTGGGTTTTGATTTGCAAACTCAAGCTTTTGCATGTAAATCTAGGAAGTTTTTAGCTAAAACCTCAAGAAATTGAGTTTAGAGGGGATGGGTTTTCATGGCTAGGCATGGGAACCAAAGGGGATGAAGAACATGAATAGAAAATGGGCTAAAAGGCCCTTAAAAAGTCAATTCATAGATCACCAAAATACTGATGCCATGGCGTGGAGTTCCATGCTGCAACCTAAAAATTTTTGCCCCCAAAACATGCAATTTGTTGTCCCCTATGGAGAAGTTTTAGTAAATCGCACATAACTTACTCATACAAACTCCAAATTGAGTGATTCTTATTACATTGAAAGATAATTTCAGGCTCTATAACTTTTGTGTTTATTAATTTTTCTAATTTAGTCTCCAAATATGATTAATTTTTTCATAAAGTGATGCCTTTTGTTTTAGCCCAATTTAAAACTCTGGAGACAGTCATAGTATTTTTTATATAACTTTTTCATATGAAATCCAATTCATGTAATTCTTGATTCATTATAAGGTAACTTTAAAAAGATACAACTTCCATGTTAGATACTTTTTATAAATCATTCATATTATGTGCAAAAACTTGAGTACAAGTTACATCTATATTGATTTCAGCTTCATGTTCTCATATAATTGTACTCAAAATATAAATTAAATTCAAAATTTTCTTTATTTTTAATACTTAATAACACCATAATGTGTTCAAACATGTAATTACCCAAAATTAACACCCCCAAGTGTTACAGTATGCCATATCGGCTATGTCCTTTAAAGCTCAAAATGTGTCTTTTCTTCCTTTAATTTATAAGATCTTAGCAAAATATCATTAGCTTAATTCAAGTTATAAACAAGTTTTGTTAATTATAAAAACCAAACCTTTGGGGTCAACATATCTTATTTGTAAGGATTATTGTATATGATTTTGATGATAACAAAACTTATAATTAAGACATAATTCATGCTAATGATATATGTGTTTAGTGTGCTTGAACTATTGACAATTATGCTTAAAATGTATGCGTGTTTATGAAAGTTCAAATCATACAAGCATACATGATGTAATATCAATCTTTAATATGTTGGATCATATTATCTTCAGGATGGATTTAATCTTGATTATATGTTGGATCATATTATCTTCAGGATGGATTTAATCTTGATTATATGTTGGATCATATACTTGCACTTCGCTTTATTGAGTTATTATATTAAGTTCTTGAACAATAATACAAAAAACTTCTAAGTGTAGGCTTACATCTAGCTGTATCAACCATCTGCTAAGTTTCAAAAGAATCAAATTGAAGATTACATTTTAGAAGAAAAGAAGGAAGAAAATGATGTTTCGAAGATAGGCTATAAGGAGTTTACTTTGTTTGTAATATCTAAGGAGAAATCTCTTCAAACAAATGCCTTTGCAAAGGAAGAAGCAAGTATAAGACAAAGCTAAGGTCAAGAAGTAGAAACTTCATATGAGAAGATTACCCTGGACAATCCTAAATGACCAAGCAGAAGTTTGTCTGAGACAAAGCAAGAAGGAGCAATCTCATTAGAAACTCAGACAAATGAAAATGAATAAGCTGAGAAACAAGGATCAAACTTCATCTGACCAGAGGCTTGGACAAATGCATACAACATAAAGAAACTTTGTTCTACCAAAACTTACTACAGACAAATGTGAAACAAAGAAGAAGTTCATTTCCATTTGTTCGAACATAAAGAGGAAGAACAGAAGCTAAATTTGTTCAAGACTAAGTAAGAAGGAGCAATCTTACCATGAACTCGGACAAATAAAAGTGAAGAAAAAATTCATTTGACCACTAAGAAGAATTCTAAGCACGGACAAATATATATAACATGAAGGAACTTCGTCCAATCGACAAAAATAAAGACAAAATTTGTTTGACACTTGCCTTGGACAAATGCGGAACAGACGAAGAAGTTCATGTTACTTTGACCGAATAGAAAGACGAAGAACAAAGAGCCAAATTATTCTAAGACAATCAATTTCAACTTCGTCCATGCCATAAGAGTTTGTATATCACTAGCTTCAGACGAATGTCAAAGATGAAGCTTCGATTAGCGGACATAAAATAGAGAAGTAATTTGTTTGAAGACTTATTATAGAAGAATGCAAATAGGGAGAGGCTGTGACTTTGTTCGAGGATAATTGAATTGTGTGACTTGTACCAAAACGAGATCTGTGCTCATGTCTTTCATGTGTAGACTTATTTTAGTCACTACTTCTGGCAATAAGTAGTGCTATATGCTTTCCAGTTGTGATAAGTCAAAACAGAATATGACATTTCAAATAGCTTATCTTTCTTTCTATAAAAGAATGATGATGTATCATCTTGGGATGAATTAGAAGCAATGCATTCTAATGGCAAAATTCTAACGGTCTTCTACATTCATTGCTATTCTCATTCCTGCATCCAATGCAATCCATTCTTCTCAAATGACCAAGATTTTGAAGAACTATTTAAAGAGAAGAGCTAGGACGATTTAAGGTGGTGAAGGAATACTTTTCAAATGAGCTTATGCAAATCCTTCCACCCATGGCCAAGAGCTTAACCTATAGTTATCTTTTAAAAGCTTTAACCTTCAAATCTTTATGGTCATTATCCTTACATTATAGGAAGGTCTTTTGTATTACATAAAGCTGCTTAAAGATAAAATTTTCCCTTATGCTTCAATGTAACACTTTTAAAAAGTGTATAAGTTTTTTGGCTAATCTAAAAACCAAACAATTAATGGTGCTGGTTATCTTTGAAACTAGTGAGTTTGTGGTGAGCTCGGGAAAACCACATTAAATGAGTTATTGGTAAACTCTGGATAACCATTAAGTTTGTTAGTGACCTTCAAAACCAGTAAATTTCCTAGTGAACTTATGAAGACCAAAAGAATGCTGGGAGTATTATTGTATTTCCATTATATGGGGTATAGTGGAACCCAAAGCACACGGAGAGTGTGCTCTTAGAAAAGTAGATGTAGGGATGATTGCCTGAACTACTATAAAAATCATGCTATTTGTGTATGTTAATTTATTTGCTTTCTTGCACTTTAATATTTTATTACTTAGCTTACATTATACAACACATAAACACAAAAAGAGAGAAAGTAATTTTATAGGGCTTAAGGAATTAATTTTTATAAACCCAATTCACCCCTCCTCTTTTAGGTTAATCCATCCTACGAGAACCCAACATTTATACTTTCAGACTTGACTTTCAGACCTTCTAACAGCTTTGAAATCTTTTGAACTTCATTTTAGAAATATTCTAATGTATCTCAAATCCATTTTTTAGTTCAAAGTTATTTTTCTTTGAGCATTTACTTTTTTTATTCCTTTGAAATTTTGAATGTGATGAGTTTCATCTTGATATGACCTTGTTTATGTTGTTCATCACTTTGAAGTTACTTCTCTAATGTAGTTAATCTGTTTTATTTACTTATTTTTGCAATACTTGGGAATATAACTCGTTAGTACCTTAACTTTTCACTCAAATGTTTAATCATCATCAAAACTTAGCTACTAATTCATGTTCATTATCAAAATAAAGCTAAATAGAAGGGTTAGACTTAACAATACTCCCCACCATTTTTAAAATTTGAATAACTCCATCAAGTCTTTTTTTTAAAAATCATATGCATAATTAAAGTGTCATTTTGTTGGATCTCGTGTAAGTATATATGATTACAAGTAATATAGATGAGGTGAGTTGAGTATTGTTCCCATGAGGAAGTATGTTGTTACACACTAAGTACTAAACTTATATCAAATCAGTATTATTTGATTGAGTGAATTGCAAAAAATTATTATAGAAACTAAATCAAAATAGAACAATGACATTAACAAATCACAAGAGCAAAAGAAGAAAGATCAATGGATGAAATATCTAGGGATTCAACTTCACCTAGCAAATCCACTTGTATTAATGAATTACATTGACTAAATTATCATTCTTCTTATTGTTAATCGGATGCATTAAAGTATCTACCGCCCTTTCTCAAGTGCTATGATAGGTGTGCCTATTGAAATGATCTACTATGTCTCGATGCAAATCCAAATTAACAAACCCATTAAGCTTAGACATCCATGTGTAATATATGCGCTCGCAAGGTCATACTTACACGGATTGTACATGTGCAATGGTTATCTCTGGACTTTATTACATCATATGTTCTTCAATTCAAGAGTCTATTCCTAATTCATCTCTCTTGAGTATGAATTAAAAATCTCAAATCATACACATGGTAGCTAATCACATGCATGCATTAAATTAGAAAAGAAGAAACAATGAGAAAGAAGATAATCAAACTAAAAAATCAAACGTTAACACAAGTTTCATTGCTATGATCCATTTAAACCTAGATAAAAGAAATTTAGAACCTCATAATTGAATTAAAACCAATTGAGTAATTGATAAACATTATAAAATTTAAGTTTGAATGTTGATTCAAAAATAAAAGATGAACTAGAAAGAAAGAAAAATAGAATATGAAAGTTGTAGTAGTTTTCTTTAAAGATCTCATTACAAAAGTTATTCTCCTCGTCCAACTCTCTCTCTTAAAACCCAGTCCCTAAATGTCCTTAAATAACCCAAGCAATAGGGAAAATATAGCTTTCAAAATATTGCAATGCGTAAAATAGAAGTTCTCCAAAATAACTAAGTTACTGCACATCATGGGTTTGCAACACATGCGCCTAAAAATCTGCTTCCAATAATAACTTTACTTCCACACTTAAAAATAATCTACAACTTCTAAAATGCATAAGTGTTACACTTCCAACTTCTATTTGCAATTTTTTCCTTCTAAAATACTTTCAAATCTTTCAAATTTAATTCTGAAAATTGTTGCTGAAAAATCATTCTGAGCTTTAGAATTTTTCTTTCTTGTTAAGCTTCTTCAGAAATGCTGAACTTCAAAATTTCACAGCTCCAGAAGTTTTGAAGGAGCTTCATCTTCTTCAACTCATTTTTTCTCTTTTATCTAAAATTGACTCAAAGTAACATCTTTTGCATATTTTCAACAATTTTACTCCCGAAACAGAATCTAACTCCATTAAATGCAATGTTTAAGCAAAAATAATGAACTTACATCAATCGAGTACCCAAAATAGGTAAAGTTAGATATTGAAACATGATAAAATATGAGATTATCAAATACCCCAAAACTTTGCTTTTGATCATCCTCGAGCAAAATAGTAACCAAACTTATGAAGTGGCTAGGATAGTGTAGAGTCCCATAGTATGGCTTAACCCAAGAAGGGAGGTGTGAATTAGGTTTATGAAAATTCATTGCTTATCCCCTATTCAATCATTTCTCTCTTTTTGTGCTTATATGTGGTGTATTGTAAAATAAATAATAAAGCAATGACATGCATGAAGTATATAGCTAATCAACAGACACACACAAACAACATGATTTCTATAAGTGTTCGAGAACCCCGTCCCTACATCCACTCTTCCAAGAGCACATACTCATTGTGCCTTGGCTTCCACTATATCTTATATAATGGAAATACAATAGTACTCATAGCACTCTTTTAGATTCTAGCTCTAGGGGGTATAAATAAGTGTTTTCAATACTTTTCTAGATTCTGGCTCTAGGGGTCATAAACACAATGCTCCTAGCACTCTTCTGGTTTTCATGAGCTAACTAGAAAACTCACGAGTTTTGAGGATCACCAACAAACTTGATGGTTTTTCAGAGATCACCACCAACTCTTTAGTTTTCAAATTAACCAGAAAACTAATACACTTTTACAAAGTGTTATAATGAAGCATACAGGAAAATGAAATCTTTTACAGCTTTAACAACATAAAAAGATCTTTCCAAAATGTAAAATCAATGGCCATAAGGATTTATACATAAAGCTTATAAAAGATAGATGATGATTTAAGCTCTTGACCATGGGTGGAAGGATTAGCATAAGGTTAAGTTCATTCAAAATATCTTCCTTTATCACCACTGAATCATCCAACTTATCTTCTTAAATAGATCTTCAGAAACTTGACTGTTGTAGAGGAGAAAGTTGTGATTAATGTAGGAATGAGAGCAGCTTTGAATGTAGATGACTGTTGTGATTTCTGCCATTGGGATGCATGCCTTCTTATTTGTCTTGAGCTACTGCAATACCGTTCTTTTATAGACAAATTCTTTCTTCTTGCTTTGTTGGCTAAACATAATCTTTTTCCTTTGTGCATAGTTATCCATGTGACCATCAGTTTGTTATTCTTCTTTCTTCATTAGTTTTGAGCACATGATAAAATTGTTTCTTCTTACTTTGTCTCAGATAAACTCTAACTAATAGATGGTTTGCAATTTAAGCTCTCTGATCATGGCTTCATCTTTAACTGTTTTTGCTATTGCATTTATCTGTGAGGATTTCTCATTGGATTTAACTAACAAAGCAAACTCCTTTGTTGCCCATCTCTAAGCCTTGTTTCTTCTTCTTTCATGATTGTAATATAATTTGATCTTTCTGAATGTAGCAGACGTTTGACATAGTTGATTATAGTTTTGCGCTTAGGGATTTTTTGCACTTGCTACATTATTAGCTTTAAAATGTATTGTTCCCATAGAATGTATTTATCTTTAAGTAATTTTCACATAATGTGGAGTAGGGATAATATACATCTCTATTTAAGCACGTATTATGAAGTGAAAAATAGAGTATAGTGCTAGATATGATTCAACAAATTAACACTTTAAAGAATGATAACTAAGGTTAAGTGCACAATAAAGTGAAAAATGTATGCTTGCATAATTAAACATTCATGATTATGTGTACATTTCACATTATCAATTAAAATTTACCAAATCATAATTATGTATATGATTATTAACGATTAAGCACATATATTATTTTATCTTACTATAAGTTTTGTTATCATCAAAATCATATATAATAATCTTGACAATCTCCTCCCTTTTGATGATGACAAAACTTTTAAGACTTGCACTCAAAATGTAATCTCCTCCTGAATAGTTGACTTATGTAATCCTATGGGTTCGACCCTTTTATCACTCTTCCCCTTTTTGTCTACACAAGTCTCTCACATTTCTCTCCCCCCTTTTGTCAGAATAAAAAAGGTTTAGCACATCCTTCTTCTCCTCATTTGTTTATTCTCCTCCTCCTAACTTATTTAATCTCATATAATTAATTTTCTTTCTCCCCGTGTCTCCTAAAGCCCTTACATATTTTTCATTCTTTCTTCATTACATAGTTCTCTTATCTCCTATGATTAAAAATAATGTATCACATACTCTTTAATTATATTGTTCAATTCGTATAATTTATAAATATGAATTTGAGATAAGATAAATTTTCATCCATAGAAGGCACAACTTTTGTTATAAGCAACATTCAATCATTAATTTTTGTGAAAAATTTTCAAGCATAATCATGTGTCAAGCATATTTGTGAAAGATCAAGGGCATCATGCTTTTAATTATTATCAATAATATAGTTGAAAATTTAAGCACGTAAGTAATTTTCACATATAGTTCAATTATCATTTCAAGAATAAGATATGTGAACATCTTTTAAGCATGCATCAATCCATATATTATTTATCAAAATTATGATTATTTCATACTTGGACACCAACTTATTATTCAAAATGATTTCATGCAAGGAGATAAATCTTATGGTGATAATGTATGATTCTAGCTTGATGGGTTTGATGTTAGGTCCTTAATTTTAATGTGCGTCTACTTATCTTTTGTTTCTTCACCCCACTGTTATTAAGAAAGATGGTTAGGAATATTAATGGAAATGTTAATGGGTTGCTTGGGAAGTGGAGAGATGCATCATATTCTCTATCATGTATAGAAAAGGTTAGAAACAAGATGATATTTCATTAAACATCAAAGAAGTCATGGTGTCGTCGAGTTCTTCTTCAAAGCAGGTTTAAGCTAAAGATGACAAAGCAAATTTCAAGACTGCAGAGACAGTTCAGTTTCTTCATGATAGAATCAAGCAGTTGAAGGAAGATATGTTTTACATTAGGGGTAATACTTCTTATTTTGAACGTCTCTTAATTAAGAATTCTGTGGCTTATATGGAAGCCATAGATAGCAGCAAATACTTTGAGATGAAATTGGCCAAAGCTTATTAAAGGATTGATGAATTGGAGATAGTTGTTGATATTTTGGCCGAATAAACTATTTTATTTTCTTTTGTTTCTTTTAAGTTTTGAATCTTTTAGATGCAATATTGTGATTATTTATATTTGCATTTATCTTCTAAGGATTAAGCTTTATCTCAATGGTTTCCAATTTTTCTATCGTTTAAGAAGTTTTATGTCTGTGATGTTGAGTTATGCTTTATGTTTCATAAGTGCATTCTTATACTAATTCAAGCATCGGATATTTTTATGTGATTAAAAGAATGTAAATATTTTTTAAGCATAGTTTATTCATCATAACTCAAAAGTGAAAATGCATGATCTTATTGGGTCCTGTTTGGGTTTCTAAGGTATGGTTTCTTATTATTTTGTTTTCTCAATGCATGGGTTGCTAATGTGTTCTTCCTATTATTTTTACCAAGAAGACTATTATTGAGATTTATACCAAATTAATGAGTCTCTTGAGAACAAGTTATGACCCTATGTATTCTCTACTTTGTCTATATTAGATGACATCTAGTTGATTAGACAATATACAAAGTTAAGAGATGGTCAAAGATGAAGCAAGTTAAGGTTGAGGGAATTAACCAGATATGCTTTCTAAAAGAAGAGGTGAAGCATTTGAAAAAGAAATTGAGATATACCAAGTAGGCAAATGTTTCTTAAGATCTTTTTTTAACTAGCTGTTGTATAGCTTATGAGGATGTTACGGGTAGAGTTGCAGCTTTAAAGAAGGAGTTATTTGAGGCTCAGCAAAGGATTGAGGAGTTAGTGGCAATTATAGATGTTTTAAGGAAGTAAATTTTTTTTAATTTTCTTTTGTTAGGTGGATTTTTATTGTTCTCTTAAGAATTTTGTTTTATTTTCCTTTTTATGCTGTGTGTTATGATTATGAGTTTTGTCTTCATAACAATTTTGATTCTTTTAAGAGATCAAACCTTTAAACATTATTATAGAAGGAATGACTAGGGATGAAATTCTTATTCGAGACCTTAAATTATGAAGTTTTCCAAGCAGGCTTGATAATGCCTTAGGACTGTAATGACATTAGAGTTTGATTATTTAAAGTTTATTAAGATTTTCAGAATCATTTAGCTCAAAGCAGTAAACTCATATCAATTCAGATCCAAAGCAGTTCATTTAGAAACATCTAGAATATATAGCAATGAAAGGTATAATCAATTTAGACATCTCTTTTGGTGCTTTCTTTCATGAATTTCTCATTTGAGCTAATA
Source organism: Pouteria campechiana (assembly GCA_036873735.1). Lineage (NCBI taxonomy): Eukaryota > Viridiplantae > Streptophyta > Magnoliopsida > Ericales > Sapotaceae > Pouteria > Pouteria campechiana. Next base: position 65,319 of record JAYJMB010087643.1, read on the forward strand.
AGTGTTGTTGCTAGTCTTGACTAATCATTTAGCTTCTCCTTTCTTTTTTTTTTCTTCTTCTTCAGGAATTTATTTTCCTAACTTCTTGCACTCAAGTTAGTCTCAATAGTAACATAAATAGTGTGTGAGTGCAAAGTGTTTTGCTGTCACGCCCCGCTTTTCAAGGCGCGACGGTGGGCATTTGCCCTGAGTTTCACCTCGACCTACCCACTTTTAAGGTG